>JAOTRA010063529.1:0-15535 GCA_026260255.1 Pseudolaguvia tuberculata | reverse complement strand
CTATGTGTTGCCCTGAGATGGACTGGTGACCCGTCCAGGGTGTACCCTCTGCCTCTCGCCCTATGTGTGCTGGGATAAGCGCTAACAGACCCCCGTGACCCCGAATTCGGGAATAAGCGGGCAAGAAGATGAATGAATGAATGAATAAATGTATACAAACATACATTACATAATCCATAAATTCACAAATGCACTATGTACTAAACTGACAAACAATTATAAAATCCAAAAGCTGTGCCCCTTGGGCCAAAGTCCACAAACATTTACTAAAGTGTCCTGTTTTTAATTTGCAAGTTAAAACTACTAAATACTTTTAAACATTGTAGAAAGGATTTAACAATCTTTACTGATTTCAATCATCTGTATTAAATATAATAATAATAATAATAATAATAATAATAATAATAATAATAATACCAATACTGAAATAATAGCTTAATTTAATGTATTCTTATTATTGTAGAATTGTAGAACCCTAACCCTTATCTTACAAAATTTTGGCATTGTTAGAATAAAAAAAGAAAAATAGGGCAGATTTTAATCCACCACCTAAAAAAATGCACTTACTTTAGTTCTTTCCCATATAAAATGCGTTTAACTTCTCTTAGTTCCACATCTGGAATATATGTTTCCAATGTTTTTTCAATGGACTCAAAAACATAGTCTGACATTTTGGCAGCTGACGATAATCTCAGACAAGCTCTCTGACAAAGCTTCTTTAATGTAGCTGCAGATATACCCTAGGTGCAGTTTTACAGCATTAACTTTCCCAGTTCCGCCTGTTACTAGTGGCAGGGGGTTGCCAGGCATTATTCTATCAGGCTCAATAATAAGTGTTTTTTATGTTTTCTTTACATTGTGTGCTAAAATGGCAATTTCAGTTTTATGTTTTAATCATAAATTATTTATTATTCCAAGGCAAGGCTCTTATTTATTTATTTATTTATTTATTGACGTAATTCAACCCACAACAAATAAACATCATCACTAATCCACTTAAAACTATGCAGGTGTACATCTGTTCCTCACTCAATCACTCAATTTTAACACTAATGAGGTCATCACTTACCAGAACATGTGCATCAGGTGACTTTACTTTACAGATGTAAACTATATCCTGATTTGGACATACAGTGTGAATATTTATATCTAATTTGTAATAATAACATATATCATTTGTATGTAACTGAATATAATTTAGACACTATATTTATCTTCTAATCTCTTTTTATTTTATTTTTATCTCATAGATTTTTTTTTATTCTGTTCCTAGTTCTACTCAACGTTTATAGATTGGACAGTCGTAAAAAGCATTTTACTGCATGTCGTACTCTGTATGTAGATGTAAAATTAAATTGGAATCAGAATGATTGTTATTTAGTACATTATTCATTTAAATTCATTAATGTCAGTAAATATACTGCATAATAATGCTCCTGGATTAAAAAGCCTATTTGAAGTTCATCTGATTCTTTAGGGTCTTTAAAAAGTCTATAATATTTTGATTCCAAATTTTGGGGGGAATTTTAGGAGGAGAGCAGGGGAGTCTGAAATGGTCAAGGTGCTGAGTTGTTGATCTAAAGATCTTCCAAAGTCCCAACAATAGAAAAACAAGTTCTGCTCAAACTAATACTGCACAAACATAGTATGTTGTCATGTTTTTATTGAACAAAACAAAGTAAACATGAAAGTTTATGGAGGACGAAAGGGTAGTGTGGAGACGAGTGTTCCGCTGTGGCGCCCCCCTAACGGGAGCAGCCGAAAGGAGAAGAATCGCATCTATTCAAAGAAATTACAAAGGATTTAACATTTACTTTGTGTGTTGGTTGTTTCCTTGGAAAGAAAGAGCAAATATACACATATTTGCTTTAAGTAAAAAAAACCCCACACTGTATTAATAAACCCAACACAGATTGGTTTGACATTTTAGATTTATTACGGAGAATATTGCATTGTGCGAATTACCAAAAAGTTGTTTTTGTTACTAAATGGTTTGAATATATTTCTCCTAAGTAACTCTATTATATTTATTGACATTGCATGGGTCAATAGTATTAGTGACTAATTATGGACAATGAACTGAACTTTTCAGTTGCTTGACACAGTCCTACATTTATCATTAACCAGGACGCTTCAATCATTCTGGTTCTCTCAGTTGCTTGTTCAGTCTCTTGAAATTTTTAAACTCTTTTACTGCAAATAGCTTTTGTCAGTCTTTTTCTTTGAGGGAAATGTCCCCTGCAGATGATTCAATTGCGAGTTCCCTCCACCGACTCCTAGTAGCTGCACACATCAGATTCACAACACTAAAACTCACCTACAAAAACAGGGCATTATTGTCTCAGTAAATTCTCACCCGCACATTTCCATTTTTTGTATGTTTATTTTACAAAACAGATGTCTGGTCTGTCTTATGTACCAGAATTAAAACATCCAATGCTGACGCTCTAAAGCACATTTTACTGCAGCTCTGCATTGGGACATTAGGAGGTCTAACGTTAGCTTTAAAGTGTTTTGATCAAACTTGAAGCAAACATTGCAAAGAGTCAATCTGATTTTATAAAATGGTAAATGCAACTACAAAGGAACACAAATAATTACCAAAAACACTTTCAATTTTTTTAGCAAGTCGTTCCTTTATTACAAATATTATAGCACGTTCAAAACAAACCCCGGCCCCCTAACAAAAAATACTCGTCTGAGGTACAAATTTACAGTTGTTCCACTAGGAAATGTTCATGTGCCATATTGTAAAATACTATTCGAGAAAAACAAATAAATAAAAATACAATAAAACTGGAAGCACTAGCGACGGATCAGTCCGGTTAATATATTAGAATTTTTTCCGTTAATTCAGAGTGAATAGAACATATCAACATGAGAATTGATAAAACAATTAGCCGACTGTTTGTCCGAAAGTTTCTTCAGGGATGACGTTGCTACATTTTTACAAAGCCATCAGTAGATACACACAGCATCAGATGTCTAAGTTTAAAACAACAGAATTGAATATCACGATGATTTAAAGAACACTGTATGAATGAATATTAGTTGAAAAAGAAGATTTTGTGTCTCAAATGAAATAAAATGATGTATTTAACAATAAAGTAAAACACATTCTTTAAAACATGAAAGAAAATGTGACATTTATTGAGAGACTCAAAGGCAACAGTTTTCTCAAAGCATTCGAGATTAATGTCTCTTTACATAAATCTTAACCTGTTTATTGAGGTGAAATTTCATTAACCATAATAATAATAAAAATAGATGTTTGGGAATTTTAAGGAAATTTATCAGCTTCGCCACATTTTAAATATCTATGAATAAGGGAACTACAGGTCACATGTTACAGTAGGTACGGAAAATTTTATTTTTACTCTTTATATTGCAGCCATTTGTTAAAATCATTTAAGTTTATATATATTTCCTCATTAATGTACACGCTCATCACCCCAGAAAAACAGAATTGTCGTTTTGAAGCCACTCCTTCGTTATTTTAGTTGTGTGTTTAGGATTATTGTCTTGTTGGAATGTAAATCTTCGGCCCAGCCTGAGGTCCTGAACACTTTGGAGAAGGTTTTCCTCCAGGATATCACTGTACTTTGCCGCATTCATCTGTCCCTTTATTGCAACTAGTTGTCCTGTCCCTGCAGCTCAAAAACAACTCTACAGCACGATGCTGCCACCACCACGCTTCACTGTTGGGACAGGTGATGAGCGGTGCCTGGTTTTCTACACACATATTGCTTAGAATTAATGTCAAAAAGTTGGCCACTCTGCCAAAAAGCTCTGACTGTTGTAGGTTCTTCCTTCTCCCGACAGCATCTCTGGAGTTCAGCCACAGTGATCTGGGGGTTCTTCTCCCCCAATAGCTCAGTTTGGCCAGACGACCAGCTCTAGGAAGGATTCTTGTCCCAAACGTCTTCAAGGTTTTACGTTAAGGTTTATGGAGGCCAGTGTGCTCTTAGGAACCTTAACTGCAGCAGAAGTTTTTGGTAACCATGGCCAGATCTGTACCACACTTGTCTCTCTGAGCTCTTCAGGCAGTTCCTGTGACCTCATGATTCTCATTTGCTCTGACCTGCACCGTGAGTTTTAAGGTCTTACATAGACAGCAGTGTGTCTTTCCTAATCAATCCAATCAGTCTAATCAAACACAGCGGAACTCAAATTAAGGTGTAGAACCATCCCAAGGATGATCAGAAGAAATATAGTTAAATATATGTGTCACAGCAAAACGCCTGAATACTTATGACCTTTTTTAATAAATCAGTAAAAATGTACATTTCTGTCAATATGGGGACCTGTGTGTACATTAATGAAGGAAAAAATTAACTTTTGTGAAATGATTTTAGCAAAGAGTGAAGGATTTAAGGGTGTTTAGAGATTGAATACTTTCTGTACCCAAGGGATAAAGCTGGTCAGGTTAAGTTACTTGATTTTTATAAACACCCCTGTCTTATTGAACATTTAATGTATTTCTATATGAGAAGATTAATATAGATAAAGCATTGTTTGTTTTTAGAGTCAGCCAAGAAAAGCTGCAGTATAAAGTTCATTAAACAGCATTAACTAAAAGTACAAACAATAAAGTCCATTTGAATAGAGAATAAAATGGCAGCATTGTTTAACTTGGACTGAGATGTTTAATGCTGTTTAATTGTAGAGTAATGACAAATCATCTCCACTGTCGGTTCACTTTCTATCTTAACTCTCAAAAGAGGACAGTTAATTTGTCCTTTGTAAACTTTGTTGTAAAATATTTAATTTTTTAATAGACTTGGCATAATTAAAACAAAAGACAAAATGAAATCATTTAAATAAAATACATTGTTCTATAGCATCAATGGGTACATTTTGCTTGAAAATATTTTTTGAAAAACGTTTTGTTTGTAGAAAAAAAAAAAAAAAAAAAAAAAAAAACAGAACCTGTCATTATCTACAGCTGTACAAGGTTCGGAGAGCGTGACCAGGGACAGCAGGAAAATATGCGCTTTGATTGAAAATAAAATTACACTTTACAGGTAGCTGCTTAAGCCCAATTATAGCAAAGAGTAAAAAAGGAGATATGAATGCAGCATATTCTACTGAGAGTCTTCAAAGTTGGTTTTTTCTTCAATAGCCTGTTTCACAATCTCTGCCAGTTTCAAGCGATCCACTCCATCAGAGAAAACTCGGCCTACAAACCAACCCCCAACCAAAGAAAACCAAGAAAGACATTTCACACACAATAGAATAAAGGCAAACATCAACATTTACTTTTAACATATAAAGTTGTAGAAAAATTAGTTTGCATGAGAGTTATTATTATTATTATTATTGTTGTACCATCCCAGTTCAATCCCTGAAGTCCATCACGGAGTAGCTTGCAGTCTCTGTTAAAACGCCAGGCTTCATGCATCACCTCGTTCAGCTTCGCATCCTCATCCTCTCCTGTCAGAGAGCAAATAAGCATACAGATGAGTGTAATATGAACATATGCAGTTTATTGCAGTGTGTTTGGTGATCTCACCAGCCTGTGGCAGAATGCACTGTGCAATTACATCTCGCAGTTTTTCTAATGCCACATTAGAGTCTTCTCCATTCTCAGTGTCATTAATGAAGAAGCTATTATTAGGCATCGTACTATAGGAACAAATGTAGAACAAAAACACTACTCACATTTAATTTTCATACTATTGATTAGGACATACATCATACATAGTTTTTATTCAAAGTAGGCAGTTAGTAAAAATGCTACAGCAGCCCTGCTCTATAGTTAGACTCCAGCAGAAGTCGGAATACCATTATAATAACATACAATTATTAGAAATGTAGTACTGTGCAAAATCACCTTTAAACACATTTAAAATAAACACCTGCCATCCATTAAAGTTGCTTCTTAAAAATACAAAAAGTGCCTAACAATGACTAAAAGTGCATTGGTCCTAAAATGCCTTGTATGAATGAGATAAATATGAAACATGTTTTAACCTAAACGCTAAAAAGCTGAAAAACAAAAACGCTGTACACTCGATGATTAATCAGAATTTTAACAATACAATAAATACAACAGTAAAACCGATCAGACAAATACACATTTATCTGTTTTTAGAAGCAATAAAAATCACTGTGCTTTTAATTTAAAATTAAGCTCATGTAATTATTTCCCTTTTTTACTTTAAAGAAATAATAAAAAATTACAGTGAAATAAAAAAACCAACCCCAGCAGCTTTCTTTTTCGCAAAATAGGATTGTTCACAGAGCTCAGAGGTTTGAGGCTGACATTAAGGTCTTGTATTCGCATGTTGGCCAGTTGTTCTGCATGAGCTTGTTGGATCCCAGCAACCACTGCCTACTCAAACATAAAGCATTATTCAATGACCATTTTAATCACGTGAGGACCTGCCTATATGCAAATCTATTATAAATGTGTATGATTATTCCTTACCTTGTCCAGCATTATCTGGGCAGAGGGAAGCACGTTGTCCAAAGCCTCAGTGCAGTTAAGCCAGGGGTGAGTCAAAACTCCCTCAATTGTCAGTCTTTCTTCAGGCTTTACCTTTAACAACCTGACATGATGGAACAAAAACAGATTGAATCCAATCAATAGTAACAAACAAAATCAACAACAACAAACTATTATATTGTAAAATAAAACCGAAAACATTTAATGTTTTTACCAACAGTGTGAAAATCCCTGCAGAAAAACTGAAAATGTAAAAAAGGATAAACTTATTTAATAGTCCAGCAAATAAAATACTTTAAGAAATAAAGCCTAAAACAGTAATGATTTATACACAACAGTAAACGAGAGTCGATACTCTTAGTGGAATGTTTTTATATTAATAAAAAATAAACTAGTTGGGAGAACTCATGTCTATACTCAGTCCACCAAAACACCACAGTAGAAATCAGAACAAATATGCACATAAATGTGTTTCTACATAAATTCTAGAATATGTTTCTTGTTGGGAAATAGAAGCTTGTCAACCTGCAGTGTGTTAGGATGCAAACGCAGCTTAACGACAGTTAATTACAATGCACAGGTATAGTAACCAGTCGGAAAAACCTTCAACTTCATTAATACTTTTTTGAAGTTTTGAAGGACAATAACAACGGTAGATTGATTCAGTTATTTACTGGTCATTTGTCAGGGAACAGTATTCTGTACAGGTCCACTGCTCGCTGTGAGGAAATATGTTGATAACTTAATTGATAATGATCAGTTCTGATGATTCACATCCATCCCCCCTTCTTACCATATAATAGTGTGGAAATGTAGGGACCAAATTGGACTGGAATTAGAACAACAAAACTTAAAACCAACACTAATAAAAGGTGATTAAAAGAGTGAAGAAGAAGAAACTATGACGGACACTAAGGTAAATTGTTACTTTACACGCACACGCGCTTCCTTTTTTCACTCACTTGCGGACAATGTCCTTTGCCATTTCAGATATTTGGCTCCACTCATCCTCAGGAAAGTCAAAACTGCCGGTCATGATCTTCTTGCGCATGTCTTTAGGGATGGTGCGGCTGTGATGCTTGGAATAAAATGGAGGATAACCGCACAGCATCACATAAATAATGACGCCCAATGACCATAAGTCACAGCTCTGCAAACAAAAAACTGTGAATGTAATATGAACAGCAAAGTTGACATTTTCCCAGACCGTGAATGTTTGCGTGTCTATGTGTTGGCCAGCGATGGACTGGCGATCTGTCCAGTGTGTACCCCTGCCTCTCGCCCTATGTAAGCTGGGATCCCGAATTGGGGAATATTTGTAATTGTAAGACAATGAATGACATTGATTACTGATGGTTATTCTCAATAGGCAATTGTGAAAAATGTGTCAATTCTAGAGAAACAATCCCTCCACTATCTGTGAATCTTAAGCATGTATTGCTATTAACATTAGCTTGTTTGAAATGGTCACACAGAAAAGAATAAAATTTCCATTGGGCCCTTTACCTTATTATATGTGTAAGGGGTGGGTGAGGTAGGTATTATTCCAGACTTTTCCTTCTGATGACGCCTTTGCGCCTCCAATACCTAAAAAAAAGTCAATAAATAAATAAATAAATAAATAAATAAATAAATAAATAAATACAAGAAAGGGACTGGTCATCAGAAAATGCTCACCTGTGGTGCCACATAATAAGGAGTGAATTGTGGGGTCATAAGATCGCCTTGATCAATTTTGGCAAAACCAAAATCGCACAGCTTAACAGGAGCATCCTGCAAGACAGGATTTATACAGCAGTGATAGTGTTCAAGGCCCACGAATCGATTGCATAAATCATAAACGAACCCACTTAAGGCTAACCCTAACCCAAACAGATCACAACAATAGCCCCGACAAATCACCATTAAAGACAGATCAAAATGAAACTACTGAAAGGCCGCTCTGAGTCCGAAATGGTGGTATTCCAATGATACAGCCTGACAAAAACAGCAATAAACAACCACCAGACACTAGTAAGATGATCAGTCTGAATGATGAACTACTGGATGTATAGTATCGTTCAAAATAATAGCAGTACTTTGTGACTAACAAGAATAATCCAGGTTTAGAGTATATTTTTTATTGCTACATTGCAAACAAGTAAGCAGTAGGTGCAGTAGATTCTCAGAAAACCATGGATTAGCTTTGTGCTATGGCATTCCTGAGGTTTGTGGAATTGTTTTGTCTGCAATAGCCATTTAACGTGTTGGTAAACTCATCAACAGGGTTTTCAGACTTCTGAAGTATTGGACTGGAGCTCTTGAAAGAGATGACAGTTCGCTAATTTGAGTTGCCATATTGGTGGCTACGTGGCAGTACGTCTGCTTCAAGGGCAAATGGTCACTCCCACAAAGGTTGCCCTAGGGATGCCAGGTGAAATCAAGCAGCATATCGGGGTCACATATGGACAAGTCAATCTCTGTATAGGTTCCATGACCAGGGTGTAAATAGGTAATGGATCAGTCTGTCCATAAGCGTAGGTCATTTTTACTAATAAAATGCTCTATAATCTTGCCTTTTGCATTTAGGTGTTTTCTTCCCCTGTACAGGCTTATGTGCATTAAAGTCACTTAATAAAATGTATGGAGATGGCAGTTGTTTGGCTAAATTGTCTAATTCTTGTAATGTTATTGACATGCCAGACGTCACGTGGAATAAAAATAGAGCACAAGGTGATGGGTTTATGAAGTGTCAGGCGGATTGCCACTACTTGTAGAGGAGTGAATGTGTATTAAGTCATTCCTTACTAGAATAGCCGTTCCTCCGTAGGAACATCTTGGCTATACATTGTATAAAATTTTTGGAAAGACACAACATTATTAGGTGAAAGAGTTGTCTTTTGGAGACAGAAGTTAATAGTTGTTACAGTTCAGGAAACAACAGCAATTCCACTGTATAGAACTGGAGTGGGCCCCTCAGTCCTATTCCTCCCCTAGGTTAGGGTTTCCTTCATTTCCACATCCTTAAGGCTCCCCTTCTTGTTTTTGTTTTCATGACAGATGATTTTTGGTATTTACCTTCAATAATTGCGAGGGATCTGGAATAATTGAATTCCCATTTTTTATCAAGTTGTTTGTTTGCCATATTTTTATATAGTTTATTGTTCAACATCTCTGCTCTTCACCCTCCTTTAAACCCAACACAGGGATACACAGAGCTGCGGCGCTCCTCCAGATGTGCAACAAGGATAGAATAGACCTAAAAAAAATCCTTTTAAAAAAAACCAATAGATCAGATAACTATGCAACATAATACCACACAATAGGCCACCTAATACCACAGGCAGATTACAATAAAAGTAATGACCGATAAATCCATAACTGATCGTTAGAACACCAATATCAGATCACCGTAAAACTACTGACAACTCTCAATGAAAACATAGAAATATCACATAACAGCACTGGTACAATGAAACCAGCTCAGCATAAAACCACCCTACCAATCACCATCAAACCACAGAGAGATCAGCATAAAACCACCCTACAGATCACCATCAAACCACAGAGAGATCAGCATAAAACCACCCTACAGATCACCATCAAACCACAGAGTATACTTATACCACCGACAGATCACAATAAAGATACCACAGACAGATGAAGAAAAAACCATCCACAGATAATACTAATACCACCAGCATCACAATACAATATTTTTTACTTAAATATAATTTCTCTTTAATTAAGTACAAGTTTTTTGTTGCGAGTAATTGAAGAGGAAGTTCTGATTGAGTAATGTAGAATGGCATGATTACAAAATGTGGGGTGAAAGTTTTTGCTGTTCCTCTACACCCACACATTGTTTTGCATCACCAAACATCATTTACAGTAAAAACATTTTTGTTGTATTAACAAGCTGTATTTCTGTTAACTACTAAGACTTTAACGGATGAAAAATACTTACTGAATAAAAATAATCTTATTCCTCCGGCAATAAATCTTCAAATTTCAAAATCACATGATTGTGACAGCCTATAAATAAATTCAACAAAATCCAACATTAAATTATAGTCTTACCAGTGAATTATCTTTGAACAGCAGGTTTTCTGGCTTTAGGTCTCGATGTGCGATGTTCAGTAAGTGACAGTGTTCCAAAGCCTGGGCAATCTGTGGACATTAATACAGGTCCATCTCACAAAATTGTCATAAAAATGGGCAATATTTTGTGCCCTATTTTCTGAAAGTGAAAGCCATATACTATATAATCATTACACAGAGTGAAATACACTGCCTGGCTAAAAAAAAGTCACACTAAGTTTTAGTTGACAACATTTAGCTATGATTTTTCTGTTGCATTGTTTCGATAAGCTTCTGCAATGTCACAAGATTTATTTCCATCTAGTGTTACATTAATCTTTCACCAAGATCCGGCATTAATGATGGTAGAGTCTGACTACTGCCTAAATCCTGCTCCAGCACATCCCAAAGATTCTCTAAGGGGTTATGGTCTGGACTCCGTGGTGGCCAATACTTGTGTGAAAATGATGCCTCATGACCTGAACAAGTCTTTCGCAATTTGAACCCTGGCACTGTCGTCTTGGAATATACCTGTGCCTTCAGGGGGAAAAATTAATTGACTGAATAACCTGGTCAGGTGACGTCATTTGAGCATATACGGTTGGTGAACAGCAACCCCAGATCTTATGCTTAGTTAAATCCAGGTGGCGACGTCTGGCCAAGCAGTGTATTTCAGTCCTTTATTTCTTGAATTATTTATGGCTTATTGATGAAATCAGAGTATTGAGCGCCTCAGAATTAGAATATTACATAAACTCAACGTTTTTGCAACGTTCATTTCTATGCACTCAACTTGGTCTTGCCTCCTGACATGAATTACTATATCAATGCAGCATAGCATGGAGGAAGTCAGCCTCTGGCACTGCTTATATATAAAATGGAAGCCCAAGTTGCTTTGTTGGCAGCCTTCAGGTCACCTGCATCGTTAACTGCATCTTCCACTTGACAATATCCAATAGATTTTCCAAAATTCACATGTGTATAGTGGCTGCTGATGCACCAAGTCAAGCTTCAGTCCACTCCTTGTGAAGCTTCCCCCAAATTCTTGAATGCATTTTGCCTGGCGATCTTTTCAAGGCTGCGGTTATTCCTATTCTTGGTGCACCTTTTTGATACCACAGTTTTTCCCCTGTTAAAACATAACTTAACTGTGGTTTATCACACCCAAGTTCAATTTCTCTAACCACACACAGGCCAGATTAGGCCACACCTGTTTGCAATCAAGAAATCACTTAAATAGGACCAGCCTGACAAAGTGAAGTAGACCAAAAGATCCTCAAAAGCTAGACATCATGCCGAAATTCAGAAGCAAATGAGAAAGAAAGTCATTGAGATCTATCAGTCTGGAAAAGGTTAGAAAGCCATTTCTAAAGCTTTGGGACTCCAGCAAACCACAGTGAGAGACATTATCCACAAATGGCCAAAACAAGGAACAGCGGAGAACCTTCCCAGGAGTGGCCATTGACCAAAATTACCACCAAGAGCACAGCGACCACTCAACCAAGAGTCCACAACAACATCCAAAGAATTACAGGCCTCACTTGCCTCAGTTAAGGTCAATGTTCATGACTTCACTATAAGAAAGAGACTGGTGGCAAAAATGGTCTGCATGGCAGAGTTCCAATAAGAAAACCACTGCTGAGCAAAAAGTACATAAAGGCTCGTCTCAGTTTTACCAGAGAACATCTTGATTATACCAAAGATTTTTAGGAAAATACTCTGGAATGGACTGACGAGACAAAAGTCTCATCTGGCGTAAAAGTAAGACCGCATTTCAGAAAAAGAACATCATACTAACAATAAAATATGGTGGTGGTAGCGTGATGGTCTGGGGCTGTTTTGCTGCTTCAGAACCTGGAAGACTTGCTGTGACAAATGGAACCATAAATTCTGCTGTCTATCAAAAAATCTTGAAGGAGAATGTCCGGCCATCTATTCGTGACCTCAAGCTGAAGCGAATCCAAAACACACCAGCAAGACCATCTATGAATGGCTGAAGAAAAACAAAATGAAGACTTTGGAGTGGCCTACTCGAATTCCTGACCTGAATCCTATTGAGATGCTGTGGCATGACCTTAAAATGTTTCATGCTCAAAAGCCCTCCAATGTGACCTGAATTACAACAATTCTGCAAAATTCCTCTACAGCGCTGTAACAGACTCATGGCAAGTTATCACAAATGCTTGATTGCAGTAATTGCTGCTAAGGGTGGCCCAACCAGTCAAACACTTTCTCACAAAGGGTCATGTAGTTTTGGAAAAAAAACATTTAAATACTGTGTTGGGTAGTTGTGATACATTTGGCTCCTTGTGACAGAACAAGTGAGCAAAAGAAGGCTTAGTTCTACCTGGGTATAAAACTAATTTTTTTTTTTTTTTAATTGAATTAGATTAGACTTTATGTTCAAAAAGCAAAAACATTTGAAACAACATCCATGATCAGGGATCAAAAGTTACCATACATGACAGATGATTTATGGATGTACAGTACACAGGTTATATGTGTAACGTGTGCAACGTTAAATGTTACCTGTTTAGTGACTTGACTAGCCATCTTCTCAGTAAAGTGCCTATGCTGGCTGATTCTGTGGAACAGCTCTCCTCCTTCCATCATCTCCATAACAATTAATAATCTTGCTCTGTAACATACAGTAAAGACAGCATGCAGGATATTGAAAAAAGAGACATAAGCATAAGATATGCAAGTGTGTGTGTGTGTCGTACCGTGGACTGGATTCATGTGGAAACTGCACACTGTTGGCATAAACCTCCAAGATTCGCACAATATTGGGATGTGACGCGCACATGATGTGAAGTCGTACCTACAGATTAGAATGGAACGTGAATACTCCATTCTGGACATCATAGAACCATTACAGCAACAACTGCAAGCAGAGAAAACTATTCCACAGACAGACCAATGAAAAAATCTTTACTGTGACAAAGAAAAAAAACCATTTAGCATTTCACAAACAATTTTTTATTTACAAAAATTATATTAATGTGTTTTAAATGAACAAAGAAGCTGATGAAAGTATTCTATTTGATAATTTCACTATTGTGTATGCAGATTTACCCCACAACAATGTACAGCAAATTATCATTTAAACTAAAATACAAAATATAAAATCAGTAAAACATGTTCCTCAATACCTCATTTCGTGCTTTAGGTCTGTCAATCAGGATCTTCAGGGCTAACCGTTCTTGTGTTGATTTCTTCACACACACTCTAAAAAATTGTACAAAATTGAAATGTAATAAATCGCTCACATTCTTACAAAAAGCTTTTGTTCAACAAAATAGTAAATGTAAAAAAAAAATAACCTTATAACAAATCTTACCTTACTGGTCCACTAATTCCAGCACCAAGCTTTTGTGTCCAGTTTATACTGTACTCTTCCAAGATAGAGCCATCCTGTGGGTGGTGTATAAACATTAAAACAGATCAGTGTTTAATAATACAAAGGGAAATAAAAAGAACACAAAAATAAACTTAAGCCATTTCTTTGTGAATCTAAGATTTTGCACAAAAAAACCCAATACCGGTCTGATGTGAAATCCTGTTAATAACTGGCAACTGTTTGCAACTGCTTTACAATGTTAGAATTGAGTACTGTGATGGTGTAATGGTTGTTCGTCTATGTGTGGCCCCGCAATGGACTAACCACCTGTCCAGGGATTTTTTCTTGAGTAGTTCAATTTTGATAATTCAATTTTGACTCTAACCAGTTTTTCCTTGCCACTGTCGCCTCAGCTTGTTCATCAGGAACAAACACATCATTCATCTGTTTATCATTCATTCTGTAAAGCTGCTTTGAAGCAATAACTGTTGTAGAAACACCAAACAAATAAAATAAAATAAAATTGAATTGAATAATGTTTTGTTTGGATGAGTTAACATCCATAGGAACATCTAAATATCAACATCTGACTATATATATAGTAAAGTCCTTTAAGATCAGATTAAAAATCTAAAATTACACAATCCAGAAGAAATTTTAAACAAATATATTACCAATATCAACATTTTTTGAACATTTGTTTAATTCATTTTATTACAGAATATTAAATAGACTGCCATGGACCAGAGATTTAGGTGTACCTCTGCCTTTGTTTGCTGGGATAAGCTTCAGCAGACCCTTGTAACCCGAATTAGGTAATAAGCGGATTAGAAGATGAATATTAAATAGCTTGTGTGATTATTGGAATAAATTCCTAAGTTTTCGTTGATGATGTGGTGGTAACCTTCATGTAACCAGAGGATGGAGCTGCCAATAAACAGAATGAATGCCCATTACATACACACACAATGTACAGAACATTATCTCCTGCACACACACAGTGTACACCTGTGTGCTTCTCCATGAGATAATTGTGAACACCTTCATCTCAAATGTGGACATGCTTATTTTTTTTTACAAAAATGGTAGATTACTGTTACAAAGACATTTGTTAAGTTTAATGTTCAAATAAGTAGTTAATCCGTTTGCACCCCCATTCCTCACTACACCTGCACATGGATCTATAGCTTCCTAATTGGCCACCAGAAGAAGTAGTTTTAGGCGACTTCTCCTCCTTTCGCTGCTCCCGTTAGGGGGTGCAACAGCGGTTCACTCTTCTCGACACTACCCTGTCCTCCATCTGCCTCTTTCACCACAACTACCTGCAGATCTTCCCTCATGACATCCTTAAACCTCCTCTTTGGTCTTACTCTTTTCCTCCTGCCTCCTTTTCATCCACCTCCTCATCCTATCTCTCCTCCGGCTGCTCCTCCTGTCTCTCCTCCGGCTGCTCCTCCTGTCTCTCCTCCGGCTGCTCCTCCTGTCTCTCCTCCGGCTCCTCCTCCTGTCTTTCCTCCGGCTCCTCCCCTCCTGTCTTTCCACCAGCATCCCTTTCTATCTCTCCTCCTCCTGTCTTTCCACCGGCTCCTCCTCCTGTCTTTCCTCCACCCGCTCCTCCTGTCTTTCCTCCACCCGCTCCTCCTGTCTTTCCTCCACCCGCTCCTCCTGTCTTTCCTCCACCCGCTCCT
>JAOTRA010063522.1:0-15535 GCA_026260255.1 Pseudolaguvia tuberculata | reverse complement strand
CACACACACACACACACACACACACACACACACACACACACACACACACACACACACACACACACACACACACGAAACAAGTCAAGAAACAATCTGTTGGTTAATCCATTCATCAGGAAGTTTCCCTGGTGTGTCTTGCTTTTTATTTCATTTTTGTTAATTATTTGATTAAATTATTTGAGCATGTTATGTCAATTGTATGGCAATTTTCCACAAACTAGGGCAAAATTAAACAATTAGTGTAAGATTGTGTCATAGAAACAGTCTGGGAAATAGGATTATGTAGGTTTGTGTGTTTTTATCATTTTTTTCTCCTCCTAATCTTCACAAGTCCAGTTTAGGTAAGCCCGTTCACAGGATTGCACATTTTTCATTACTACAGTTGTAAAAATTGATGTTATTTTTTATGTAGACTTGAACCGATCTGCCCATTTTTCTCTAACTGAACTGTCAGTCCCATTTTTGTCTTTTTCTATCATTCTGTATAAACATGAAACTGTCATAAGAGTTGCTAATATAAAATATTTTAAGATTTGTGGGGTTATTTTTTGCCTTTATTGATGGGAGAGAATGATTGAATAGGGTTGATGGAAAGAGAGAGGGGCCCAAGCTGGAATAAAACCTCGGGTCACCGTATTGATACCTCATACTGGTATAGTGAATGCATGCAGATGTTCCTATTAAAGTGGATAGTATATATTGTATTATTTCATTAATCATATTTGAATAAAACAAATTTGTTATTCTACGAGTTCTTTAAAATCTATAAATAAATAAGCATATTTAAAGTAAACTACTTGTATTCATACGTGTTGAGCTCTAAAAAGGATGTTTTCTGTCAATCTGTTATTTAATATTAGCAGTATTAAGCTAATTATAGATTTCTGCCAGTAAGCATGTTTTTTTTTTTTGTCACTTTCTTGCTCAATTAATAATTACAGTCTATTGAAATGTGATAAGGATTTTACAGGCAGGTTGGTTGTTCTGCACAAACACGTTCACCTAATGCATAATAATACACTGTCACTGTGTGTGCCTGAATTTTTATTCTGTAGACTTTTATCTGTCCTCCTTCCTAATTATGTTTGGGAGAAAGACAGAGAACAAAGGCCAGGGTTTGATGTGTTCTGTACTGTTGTACTGTTGAAATGCTTGTAAAACCTGCCTGACATACACATACTATCATATATTCTTTGTATTCATTTCACAGTATATTGAAAGAACTTTAAATGACTAAATATTGCACTTGGTTATAATATTTTATTTTTGGGTGTTCATTTATTTTCTGCACTGTTTTGCAGTTATGGAGTCTGAAGAGAGACTGTCGTCTTCCAGCCACTCGCAGCCGTCAATCAGCTCTTCTGCCACACCTCCAGCTTCATCAACAAACATAACAAGTGACAGTGGTAAGATGATAAAAAAAATATTATAAGGCACCAGTCTGTGTAGTAGATTTGTGTAATGAGTTTTTGCGCGTTCACAATTTGGAATATGAGACATGGCAAGCACAGGATTATTGAAGTATAATGCAGACACTTTTTAATAGGAATTGCAAATTGCATTTGTAGTTGGGTTTTTCTATATGTGGATGCATAAATTGGGATGTAATCTAAATTCAATTGCAAACCATTTGCATTTTCCTTTTGTAAAATACCCCCCCCCATTATTTACACAGTTTCTATACTATTTTCTGTCTCATTTTAAATATTTAATTATTTAAATAGTTATCAATTATCAATAGTATACTGTATATGTGTATATATAAATACCATTACAGAGTGTAGTGCTACTACAGCCGTATATATACATACACACACACACACACACACACACACACACACACACACACACACACACACACACACACACACACATAATCTACAAGTGGATTGGCTGTTGTAGTAGAACTTCTCTATAATGGTAAGATAGGGTATATATGTGTGTGTGTGTGTGTGTGTGTGTGTGTGTGTGTGTGTGTGTGTGTGTGTGTGTGTATGTATGTATGTATGTATGTATGTATATACACGCCTACTTGCTCCCTGACAAAGGTATTTTTTTGGAGCTTAGATACTATATTCCAGGGCAGAATGTTTAAAATGATGATAGTTCAATTCCTGTATAGGAAACCTGAACTAAAATGACAAAGTTGAATTTGCACATCTTTAATTTTTCCTTTTTAAAAAGTAAAGGGCCTGAGTTTCTGTATAGGTTATGTTTAAGAGCAAACCAGATGTGTCATGAGCAGAATTAATATTTGTACAAACTGCTTACTCAGCTTGTGGAAGAGAAAAAGCCTCCAGCAGCCCTGAAAAATGTCTGACGGTACGGTTGCAAAAGGAGAAGCTGCTGCCTAAATAAATGGCAACAGTCTAAAAGCCTTTTTCTTAACTGCTTTTTTGGTAGAAAAAAAGGCGTCAGAAGCGGCTGTAGCAGTCTTATGAGGTTACTACTGCATAAATAGATTTTATTTTCCAGGTTCATAACAAATTTTTGTTGATCTCTGACATTTTTTTTGTGTCTGATAAGAACAGAAGTAAGTCTTTCCCTGAATCAAATATGTGTGAGAGATAAAAATGTCCTCACCCGTGCAGGATGATGATTAAAGCAGACAGTTCAGTGACACCTCTGAAGTCAGGCCAGAAGAAATAATGGAGACTGCGTCGAATTTTTCTAGTGGGTGCTTTCCTTTGGAGCACATTATGGACAAATTTGCATGTGGACGCTAGCGTTGCTGGCTGTCTCCTCTTTTGTTAATTATGTGTGCCGTTACTATCAAATTCTCGGATTCTTTTTTTCAAATAACATGTGCAGCAATTAGGTTGTGTAAATTTCTACCAACTACATTCATACACTGATCTGTTAATACAGATTAAAATAGAAATAAGTAGAATAAATATTGAAATGAATACAATTACGAAATAAATGGGACAAAAATGGGTCCTCTTCTAAGTTTGTCCACATGAGAAAAGACAAACATGTGGATGATGGATTTCATGTGACAGAGACAAATGATGCTCTCTGTTTACCGGAGATGCTGCAGTGTCTGAACACAAAGCATTAACCATAAAACTGTGACTGGAACTCACACTGAAATTTAATTGTTCCGTGTCTGGGAATAATGATGCCATTAATATTAAAAAGATATTTACCGATGTCATTGCGGCCTGCTGAGGAGACTGTGCAGGAGGAGATGGATGTCTGTCTCCTCGGTTTTCTCATCTCTGCATCCACTCTGCTACAGACATCAAGGCCTTTGGAAAGCCGGCTTATAAATATGCAGCTCATCAGTATGAGACTGAAAAGAAGATATTTTCCTGGTGCGGATGTAACCTTTTTTTGAAGGCAGCCTGCCTTTGTTTTATTTCTTCTAAAGAGATTTTTATTCTACAATTCTACCAACTAAGGATTACACACACACAATTATATTTTCTTTATTTTCTGACAAATTGCAAATTAAAGATAAATCATGTGGCCAAACGTTTGCGGTCACCTAACTTGTCACACCCGTTGCCTGGTGCAAAAGCAGTGTTTGTCATTCTTAAGTGGGTTTAAGGTCAGAGATTTCCACTTCAAGCTCTGTCACAGATTTTAATGATGGTGTGATTTTTATTTATTTATTTTTGTAAGGGAGAACGTCTGCATAAAATGTAATACACAAATAATCATCAAAGATAAATAACGTAGAACAAAAACGCAAATGAAATAAACAGTTCTTTGTTTTTGGATAATTAGATACAAAAATTGAATAATTGGGCGTAAAATCACCCTGCAGAATCTTCACCATACAAATGAAATACATCTTTTGGATCATCTACAAAATATCTACAAAAAGTTAATGCTTGTGACTGAATGCTTTTAAAGGGTCTGAAATATCATTCATTCATTCATTCATTCATTCATTCGATCATGTAGATCTTCTTATTCTCTCATTTGTGGTCACAGGGATCCATTTGAGCCTATCCCAGCGCAGTTAGGGTGAAAGGCAGGGGTACACCAGTTTGCCAGTTCATCACACGGCAAACATAGACGAACCACCTACAGACATTCAATCCTATGGGCAATTTTGACTCATCAATCAACCTAATGTACATGTTTTTGGACGGTTGGAGGAAACCGGAGTAACCGGAGGAAACCCATGCAAGAAAAAAACTTTGGACAGAAGTTTGTGTCTGAAATATTAAAACTATTATTAAACGTTGCAACTAAATATTTTGTGCAGCCCTATTGGGTAACTGTTAAACTGTTTTGGTGGCATATTTAGTCCATTTTTTTAATATAATTTAAGGTGTTAATTTTGTCCAGTGAAATGATTTGTAAGTTTCTGGTTTGTGTTGCCATGTGCATTTAAAGTCATTTTAAATGGTGCCCAAAACCACTCACCAAACTGTCATAATCTTTATTCATGCATGCAGACATCCATGTTACTGGGACTGTCCAGCTTAATTATTTGTTCCTATTTCTTTAATGTGTTTTATTCTATTTTATTCCATTCTGGTTTTTTTTACACTGCCCGACCCTATGACAATTATCCTTTTACTTATTTCCAATATGGATGCAATAAATTGCTCAGATTGTGCAGAATTAAAAAAAAACAATTAATAATGTACACTCTTAATTTCAAGTGTGATTTATTTGATAATTTGTGTAGTTTATGGATACATATAATGTTTTCTGTCTTTTGTTCTTTTGTTTTTTTTTCTCTCTCTGCAGGACATCTGTTTCAGCTGGTTAGTGATCCAAGTTTTAGAGCCTCTTTTCCCCTGTTGAGCCATCCAGCATTTAGGTTGTATGCTCCTGTATCTGGATGCTCAGATTTCAGAGGCCTGGGGATTTTGGGATTGCAGGGAGGCTTAACAGCCCACCCACATCTTGGAGCATTTCCAGGTATTTTGCCATACAAACAACTGCAATTTGCATATGTTGAGGATGAAACTAAGAAATAAAAAATGTGCATCCTATTTTGCCAAATATTTTATTTTATCTAAACATTATATTTCAATATTTTTTTTATTGTGGTGTAGCAGTTTAAGGTGCCGGCACCTACATGCATGGCTGTGCGGAGGTTCGATTCTGGCTTTTGTCATTCCTAGTCCCAATTTCTTCTCTTTGTGCCCCACATTTCACCTCAAAAATATAGATAAAAAAATAAGTAATTTTCCTACATCTCTTGCCACCCTCATTAACATTTTGTTATAGGTGTTCTAGATAAATCTGTGTTTCACTGTCTTATATTGATGAACATTTCAGTACAGAGCATAGATTATATATGTAGCACAAATTACAAAACAGAAATGAAACATACAGAAATGATTTCATCTTAAAATTAGTTCAGTTCTAAACCCTTGAGGTGATGAATGAGAGGCTTTCATGTCTTCAGTAATAAATTGATACATTTCTCTTTTCCTCCCTATTTTTTCTGTTGAAGCTTTTGGATGTTGCACCTGCTATACATAAATCACCTTTACTGTCTTTTATTCCTGCAGACCAGGGAGATGTGTTCAAGGCGTGACATTTTATAGCAAGCTAACATCCTGTGGTCAAGGCGATTCTTTGACACCTTGAACAAAATTGTTTACTCCTTTCAATGTGATTTTGTGCATTTCTTTTCCGGTACATGAAAAATCAATGCTGCTCCTATTTGTTTCTGTGAAACATTGGTGTCCTGTACATTTGACAGTTTCTTACAAATTGTCTGCTTTTCTGTTTGTGTTTCCTAATTTCTGTCTGTGGCCTTTGTTATGATTCTGCCCTAAGTTTGGTCAGGGTTTTTATTGGCCTGAAAGTGGATGGTTATGAAAGTTGTTTTCACAGTTGGGTAGCATTTTGATTGCACCGACTGTTCCAAGTTTTAAGGCTTTTTCACAGTTTTAGCCCTCTCCATTAATGGCCTGCTTATTGCATAGGTTCTTACATAGTCTGGTCTCCGTATTTACTCAAATAGAATTTTTCTACTACTAAAACATTTAGACTGGTGGCGGGTATCTGAGGCACAACTTCACGGAGCTGCTGCGCTCTTTCCTCCTCTCCGGGGCCTGCCTCCTCTATTCACACCTCCATCACTGAGCCAGTTACGCACTACCAAGAAGAGCTTACGTGGCTCTGCTAAAGGTAGCCTTAAGCTTAGGCTTTTCTGTGTCAAGATTATTTTTTTTTTCTTAGAAGAATGCATGCAGTTGTGCGTCTTTGCTTGTGCCCGTCAATGGTGGTAGTGCTTTTCGATGTGATTTATAGCATGCTTATAAATCCCCTCTAGTCCAAACATGATATAAAATAAATTACATTGCTACAAGTCATAAAATGCTTTCAGCCCGGGTGTCTGGATTGTGAATTCAGGTGAGTCCAATTGTTTGGTGATTTCTGGTGTAAGATTTTAAGCTGATTTTAGCCCCAAAGCAAAAACAGCATGCTGATCTGTTGGTAGGCCGAGTTGGTAGTGTGTGTAGAGATTTATTACACAGTGTAATATTAACAGTAACCCATGTGGTCCATGTGTGTATTTGTCCAATGTAAAGGGTTGAATGGTGCAGTCAAAGCAAAATCTGCTTCTTCTGGAGCAAGCTCTACCTCCTCCTCACCTTCACCAGCTTATACAACCACTGAACAGACCAGCACACTCAAATCAGGTCTAAACCCTGAAAACAAAACCACCAAATCTAACCTCAACCAGTGTAAAGATGAACAATCAGCCACCGATCCCTCAAACTGGCCCAGGATACAAAAAGGCAAGATGGTTCAAGTCCAAGAGAGGACAGGAAACAAAGCAAAAGAGGTATGGTACTGATAGTATCATCCAAACAACTACATGGACATGCTAATACCTATATTTAATCAGATATGCAAAAATATTTTAGTATAAGAACATCAGGCATCTTTCGGTCTTGTTCTGAGCAGATTTGGTTTTCCCGATCAAAAAAAACCTGTCGGTAGTTCTATTTACAGGAGAGAACCGTGACAGGTTTGCTGGACGCATGCTTCAGATTGATGGATGAGATACATGTGGATATGGAAGGCGAGAAAATGAGTTGTGGATGTGTTACGACTATATATGATATGATAGGATATGTCATTTCTCTCAATGACAGAATCCCTGTATGAGAGTGGCAGAGATTTCCAGCAACAGTGATAGCCAATCAAGATCCAGTTCTGACAGCTCCAGTGACACACTCAGCAGTTTGGGCTCTGTCGACCTGGAGAATGAAGATGATGATCTGAGTGTATGCAGCATAGACTCTGACTCACAAAGTGGAATCAGAAGGGTTAAAGTGTGTCCTTCAAATTTTCTTATGCTTATTAATACAATGATACTTTTTTTTGCATTGCCATTTTTTCAGTAATAGTCATTCAGTCTATTGTATAGGTTTGTGCATATTATAAACCTTTGCTTCTATTTTATAACTGCCACTGGCAAGCATATAGCAAAAGCACATTATGCTGATCGAAATCAACCCTTGTGCCTGCATGAATGTCATCAGAACTGGGAAGATGTGGTAACACGCTGTTACTGGGGTTGTTTTTTTTTTTTTTAACGGACATGATTTAAGATGTTAACTAAGGTGAACAAATAACAAACTGCAGAAATATAACACAATAAATAAAGTATTAAAAAGTAAGATTTTTTTTTAAACTTACTACCAGCCAGTCAATCGATATGTACATTAAGGCAGATTTATCAACATTTAAAAAGGAACAATAAAAGCAATAGCCGCTATAAAGGTAAATGATCTGTTGGCAGATGTGAAGTGCCAATATTAAACTATGAGACAGTTTTAATATTTAAAGCCCATAATTAGGGCTTAAGTACTAGTGTGCAAAGACTAAATGTGATTATTTATATTTTATGTTCCGTTTAATAAAGATTGAATTTGTTTATTTGTACTGCATTAATTAACTTATGCTTTAGTCAAATATTTACTCTTAAAAGTAAAAGCGGTAAATATTTTAGATTTAGATAAATATTTTATAAAAACCTGACAGTATAACAATGTGGCAGCAAGTCAATAAAACCCTAGAAGTGGCTGTTCTACAGTTTCAGCAACCTTCAGTTAAGGAACGATTTCAAGTAAAACTGTTGTGAATAGATTTTAAATGCCTTTCAGAAGCCATTAATATAGGATCATGATTTTGTAATCCTGTAGCGCACAGAGTTGGTGTGAATAGAAGTATCAAGTTAAAAAAAAATTAACCAAGAAATCAATGTGTTAATTGGACTTTAGACGAGTCTGATCTGTTTTTGTGTCTGCATGTATATGCATGTTCAGGGTTGTGTTAAGGAAAACTAATAATTATTATATTAAAAGGGTGGTTTTTGTGTGACCCATTTCTGTCTTCTTTCCATCAGGACTCCTCACACACAGATCAAACTGCAGGCCGCTTTTCCAGTGGACCAAAAATGGGTTCTATGGACCTAAAACATTCCCAAGCAGCTCCACTACTCTTCTGCAGCCCATCAATCAGGGAAGAACACCGCAAACACACAAGTGTCATCCAGGCTACAGGCGCAGCAAGCAATGCCAAGATTTTCTCCCTCCCTTTACAACCCAGCCAGGATGCCTTGTCCAAACCTTTGTGTCTCACCATGTCTCCCAAGCCTTCCTCTGTATCGTCTTCTCCTAAACCTCCTTCTATGGCCTCATCTCCAAAGCATCACTCTGTCTCTGCATCTCCAAAACCTCTTCCTTATACTCGCTCTCCAAATCCAGCATCTCTTTCCTTCTCTTCTAACATCACCTCCTCTCCTACACCCATAACGAATGCCAGGAATTCCCCTGATGGGTCTCGTCTACACATTAGTGAAAGTAATCAGGACAAGCAGGTAACTATTTTTTTTTCTTACCAGTTTATACTCTTATTCATCTTCCTTTCATACTTTAGCAGAGTTGTCATATACAATCATAATAAATGAGAACCCATACCAATGATGAATGCACTGTAGGAGTACATTCAAGTTTAAACAAACCATATATTTCCACAAGGTCCTGCTGGAAAATTTAGCATAGTTGTATTTAAAATCTGTTGTTTTTTAGGTTATGGTTAAGAATCACTTGGCATATGTACATGTGTTTCATATAAGTAAAATATGTAAATATTAAGTGACTCCTTTTGAGACAATGGAAGTTAGAGTTGCTAGCAGAAGTAAGATTTTTTTTTCATGCAACATATCTAAAAAGTATGTTATTAAGTTACAGAAAACCCTGGATACATAAAAATTATATTAACTTATTTGCTGAAAATGCAAATAGGTTTTGTAAGCGTGCCTGTATAGCAGCAGTTTCTTTGCCGGAATTGAGGTTCAGGGTATAGCCGCTTGGGAGTAAAGCGGCCCAACATTGAGCTTTGTGACTAGCTATTAAGGAGCCTAGTCTAGATTTGTATATCCCCATTTTGCCGTCTGTGCAGATGAATCTCAACTAGAGCTGGAAGCTACAATTGTTGCATTTGTATACGCAAGCTATACTTTTTGTAGTAGTCCTTGGAAAATTGAGGGTTGAGTATCTCAGACATGATAATTCCAGAGCAGGATTCTGTGTAAGAAAAGGACAGGTGAACAATCATCTTGGCGGCTTGCTGGTGTCAGCAGTGCTGCCTAGTGAACTAGGAACATGATTGTGTATGTGTATATGGGTGAAGTGGGGGATTTGGGGTTAATTATTGGGTTGGTTGCCTTCCTTATGTCTCATGTAAAAGAATTCTGTTAGATAAATCGTGTTAGAAAATAAAAAGTAATGTTTACAAAAGTAATTTTATTAAACTTTTGTTTTCTGCTAGTGCTTTTCAACACTCTACTTATCTTTTCTATTTAATAAAATTGTATTATTAAATGTTCTGGTTATTTAACTTTTTTACCCCCGCACAGTCAAAGGAACACCAAAAAGCAACTAAATCCCTGAAGAAAAATGTGTCATCCTCTTTAGCATCGCCTCAGAGCAGCACTAGCCTCAATCCCCAGCACTGCAATCTGTTTCTCACCTCTACCATCACGAAGAACTCTTCCCATCTTAATGGAGTTGTTCAGAATGCTGTGCAGGATGCTCCCTTGGCACTTATTACCAAACCTCGCCTAGACAGCTCTAATACCCTAGATAAGTCTTTACTAGCAACCACCAGTCCCTGCTATAACACCCCTATCAACTTGAGCACTGGAACCCGACCGTCTTACTCTGGACTGCCCATATCAGGCAGAGTTTCCACACACCAAGAGTCCCACAAGGCAAGAGAAGGATCACAGCCCCAGGGAAAAACGTTTAGGGAAATGGAGTCTGACATTCCCAGCAGCAAAGACTCTGATGATTCTGGGGATTATGAGGATGAGGAAGATTTAAGTGACAGTCTGTCAGGTTAGTATGTTCGATTATGCCAGACTAGTCTGTATGTGTGTCTGTATCTTTTTTATTTGAACTGTACTTTTTTTCTTTCTCTAAAGACTCCGGTAGCAACCTTGACACAGATTCTGATATTGATGAGGAGGACAATAAAGATGAGGATACTGACGCAGAGAGCCACACAGATAGCATGCCACTTAAACTTACTAAAAGCTCAACCTCTTTAGCAGACCCTTCTACTGGCAGGAGCAACAGCTCTAGTTCACTTAACCTGCAAATTTATGAGTCTCCGAACATTTTACAGACTCTGAATGGATCCTGGGCTCTATCTTATCAAAGCCCGCCAAGCTCGTCATGTGTGCTTCCGCCCCCGGGTAATACAATACAGACTTCATTAAAGTCACTTTTAACCTAACTTTTTGTGTGTTTTTACCTAAATACTTATAATATGATTTAAATTGCAATGTATGAAAAGAGACCGTTTAAACATTGCAGCTTATTATTAGTGCAGGGACACTATTGGAACTGCTTTATTTATTAGTTATTTCTTTCAGCAAAGAGACGAAGAGTGACCGATGAGCAGGCACTGCGCAGGCCCCTTGAACATGGGTAAGAGAGGAAGTCACTAAAAAAAAACAACTGTAACCTCTAACACCAAAACAAACATCGGACACAGTTAAATGATCCAAAGGTGAAAGCCGAGCTACAGATAATAAAAATAATAAGGGTATTGTTTTAGCCAGTGCTCCTCGCAAGTCAGGTTTAGACTTGTTTAAAAATGTAATGGCACCAGTCCAGATGAAAAAAAAGAAAAGAAAGAAAAAGTGCCACTGTTTCTGACTTCTGTCCTTTTGCCACCCTTCCATTTATGGTTTCTTTTTATGGTGTAGCTTGTTGGCACCCAGATACAGTGACTTCATGTCTCTGGAGTGTCCCAGTGTCTGACTCATAGCTGGCCAAGCCTGCTGAATAACTGGTTCGAGTTATGCCAGACCCATGAGTAAATTGTGTGAAATTGTACAAAGTCACTTTAACAATCTAAACAGGTGCAACAAAAATGTGTATTTAGTAGTGTGTATGGTTCTGGAGTTTTGAGGCAATTCTACTTTTTGTAGGTGGAAAAGAGAGACCCGCATCAGCAATATCGGTGGCCGTGTGCAAGCCGAAGTGGCCTACTATGCTCCCTGTGGAAAAAAACTCAAACAGTACCCAGACATAATGAAAGTAAGAATTTGTTCTGAAGAGGAATGATTTCTTTAAATTCTGAGCTTAAATGGTGTTAGAATGGTCAGTTTATTCCCAGTGTTATATATCATTTATATAATTGTGTTGAATCTTTAATTTAGTTAATTGAGTTAATATTTCTATTTCCTTGTATCATTTATATGTAAAAACTATTCTTTCCACAATAGTATCATATAAGAATCGGTATTTGGTGGCAAAACACTGGTTGCTAATCACAAAGGTCAGACCATTTTTGTAGTTGGCCACCATGTTTGCTCACATCTCTGGGATGTTCAGCTCCATTCATAGATTGTTTTTTTTTTTTTTTAAATGAGATTATGGGTCTTGGAGACTGGCTAGGCCAAGACATTAGCTCTTTGCATTGGTCTTGTAACTCATTCCAGAATTGTTTGGGTCTAAAATCTTGTCTCTGCCATTCTTGGACAGCTCTTTTGTCTTGGCCATTGTGATACATTTGGAATATGCTTGAATAATTGATTGATTGCCTCTGTAGACAGGTAACAAGCGGAGATTAGGCTTCCTTTTAGGTCCCTTTAAGAGAGCACTCCTAATCTTAGCTTGTTAAAGTCACTAAAAAGAAGAAACATGAAATCTTGCTGATTGATTGGGGACCAAATACTTATTTCTGTCAGTGGTTAAATGTACAAAATCATCAGGGGATCTAATTATTTGTTCTGCCTCACTTTAGTATTTAAAGTGTCTCTTATGCCATGTCTCTTTTCTGTGTTTATAGTACCTAGCAAGAAATGGAATAAATGAGATTACACGTGACCATTTTAGCTTCAGTGCTAAAATTAGAGTTGGCAATTTCTATGAAGCTCGAGAAGGACCCGAGGTGATTTACTGTTTATTGTCTTTCCACCACTGACATTTCTGTTTTGATGGTTGAGAAGGCAAATTCTTTGGGCTGACTGAAGATTTGTGGTAATCTTGTATATGTGAACACACTTTTACCATTTTGACAGTTAGGTCTGTTATGCAACATTAAAAAAAAAAAAAAAAAAAAAAAGGAAAACAGGAACCAGTTCTTTCTGTCGGTTTCTGTAATAATATGAAACAACCACTTAAACTAGGCAGGTCACAAAGAAGTCAGGTTTTTCCTCATGTTCTATTGACTACTGGATCATCATTATTTCACCCCATAAGCAGATGTTAATGTTAGTTCCTTCTTACCAGCAGTCTTTCACTGAAAGTTACAGATTGATAGAACATAGTTATTATTACAAAAAGCTGTATGAGAATAATTGATCATTCTTGATAAAAAGTTGCTATG
This sequence comes from Pseudolaguvia tuberculata, assembly GCA_026260255.1. Classification (NCBI taxonomy): domain Eukaryota; kingdom Metazoa; phylum Chordata; class Actinopteri; order Siluriformes; family Sisoridae; genus Pseudolaguvia; species Pseudolaguvia tuberculata. Next base: position 2,698 of record JAOTRA010063522.1, on the reverse strand, counting down.
AGGTTGCTTATACATTTCCTTATAACTCATTACTATACATATTGTTTCTATGACAACAGTTTTTATTTTGCTTATGATTTGTCTTACTGATGTCCAGGGTTTGCAGTGGTGCTTGTTGAAAGAGGATGAGGTTGTTTCCTGCATCTCGACAGTGGATTCACATAGAGGTCGTCCTAGAAGTCTGGAGCTTCAGCCAACCGATTATGCCTTCCATTCTCGCAAAAGGAAAAGGCCACCAAGTGTGAGCGAAAGTGAGGTGGCTAATGCTACTTTGATTAAACTACAACAGAAACTGGTGGCGCAGGGTAAGATTCAAATTCAATTGTTTCATTTGCTCACCTTATTAATTGCCATTTTAAAGAAATACTTTCTATGTAAGCTGCATGACAGTTTACGTCCATATATCTATAATGGGCAGTTTGAGCTGTACATAATTCTCATCTGTAACTTATAAGGGAAAAGGTTAGGGATTCACATACATGATTATACAGAGTAGAACATATAGTGAAATGTTTTTCTTCGCATATCCCATCTTTTAGTAGGTTGGGGGTCCGAGCACAGGGTCAGCTACTGTACAGCACCCCTGGAGCAGGAAGGGTTAAGGGTCTTGCCCAAGGACACAACTGTGGCGGACTTGAGCCAGGTCTTCTTTGGCGGTGGTGGGGCTTGAACCCAGGTCTTCCTGGTCTATCGATCAACAATTCAGCACATTGACCATTGAGCCACACACTGCCCCCTATTAACATTATAATAATATTATTAAATAACAATTTAATAATATTAAATAGTTAACAAATAGGACTACCTATAGTTCAGAGCTATCATGAACTCCTAAGGAAATTATTATTGTTTTATTTATTTATTTTTTACAACTTCTTAGCTTTTTGGACATTTATGTTGGGCACTGCTCGACTTGCTCTATCTAATAAGTTTCAAGGTCGGTCGGCCTTAAGACGTTCTCTGTTCTGGCACCAAGATGGTGAAATGAACTTCTCATCAATGTCAGAACAGCAGAGTCACTGGCTGTCTTCAAGAGACGTCTGAAGACAAACCTGTTCCTAAAACACAACACAAAAGTCCGAAAAAAGGGGGATCCATGCTGCTCAGCAGTTTTTGGGGTTGTTGTGCTAGTTTAGTGATTTGTATTGAAATGTGTTGTATTAAAATGACCTTAAGCACTCTTTGTATGTCATGTGGACAAGAATGTAAATGCAAAACTCCCTGTTTTCCATATGCCAGAAATTGCTCGGCAGGCCGCCCAAATAAAGATGATGCGAAAGTTGGAAAAAAGGGCTCTTGCACAAGCTGCTAAAGATGCCAAACGACAAAAAGGTGAAGACTAACACTTCACAGATTTCATATTGTGTATTTGATTTATAAACATTATTTATGGCTGCTTAATTCTAATGAATCATATTCGAGATAATCCTTCATGGACCCACACGCCACTCAGTTCTACATTCATTTCCAAACCTCTTGCATTCTTCCAGTTTACTCATGTTCATAACTGTCATTGTGACTCAATCTCTCTTACAATAACAAGGTGTGTTTTAGAATCTAAACTTAATCACAGCTTAATCTGTTGCAAAGCAATTAGTTTTAAACGTGTGTTTGTTTGGGATTTCAGCATTGATGGAAGCAGAGGAGAAACGCAAGCAGAAAGAGCAGCTCAAGATTCTGAAGCAACAGGTAAAGAGTTGACTCATGGTTTGTTTTTCTATATTTTCCTGCACTGAACAAAACTTTACACTCCATCACCTCTTAAAAGAGAACCCATGTTTCCACATCAACTGCACTAGCCACCTACACCCTGATAATTAGACTTGTATTATAGTTCTACTATTTGCAAAGTTAAAATCTGCTACCTCTTGTTCTTGCTCTCTTTCCCCGTATTCAACTCTCATCTCTACCTAACAGGAGAAGGTCAGAAGACTCGAACAAATCCGTGCCGAGAAAGAGTTTCGAGCTCAGCAGATCCTTGAGGTAAAAGCTGTGCTTAGTAAAGCTGAGCCATAATTAAAATGAGAAATATTCATTTCAATTTCATTTCACAAAAGACACCTATTATAGATTGAATAAAGATTAAAACTACAAAAAGCTCTGTAGGTATAACATTCATTCAGTCATCTTCTAACCCGTTTATTCACTAATTTGGGGTCACAGTGGTCTGCTAAAGCCCATCCCTAAAATTCTCTGAAAGGGGGAAAAGGCAAAAGGGGTACAACTTGGGCAAATCAACATTCCATTAAAGGGACTCACTCACTCACTCACTCACTCACTCACTCACTCACTCACTCCTATGGGCAATTTAGAATCCACAATCAACCTAATGTAAATATTTCTGGACTATGGAAGGAAACTGGTGTACCTAGAGAAAACTCTATTTATATTCTTATAAAATGGTCCAACATGATTCGACTGGTTTTCTACCATATGTATGTATATGTACTATAACTATTACCCACAAAAAACCTTTGCCTTATTTTTTTTTTTAGGCAAAAAGAAAAAGAAAGGAGGAAGCCCTTAATGCAAAAACCCAAGAAGCTGAAAAACGTTTGAAGGTCTCTGTGCCTGTTTGTTTGTGTGTGTTTGTGTGTGTGTGTGTGCGTGTGTGTGCGTGCGTGTGTGTGCGTGTGTGTGTGTGCGTGTGTGTGTGTGCGTGTGTGTGTGTGCGTGTGTGTGTGTGCGTGTGTGTGTG
>JAOTRA010063508.1:0-29764 GCA_026260255.1 Pseudolaguvia tuberculata | reverse complement strand
ATGCCAAGGAAGAGTACTACAGATGCCATCTTTGCTTTGAGGATGTTGATGGAGAAGTATAGAGAAGGCCAGAAAGAATGTGTTTGGGGATCTGGAGAAAGCATACGACAGGGTTCCGTGAAAGGAGTTGTGGTATTGTATGAGGAAGTCAGGTGTAGCAGAAAAGTATGTGAGGGTGGTGCAGGACATATTTGAGGACAGTGAGGTGTGCAGTGAGGTCTGCGGTAGGAATGTCGGACTGTTTCAAGCTGAAGGTGGGATTGCATCAAAGATCAGCTCTGACACCTTTCTTGTTTGCAGTGGTGATGAATATATTGACAGATGAGGTCAGATAGGAGTCTCCATGGACGATGATCGTTGCGGATGTATTGTGATTTGTGGTTATTTACAGGTTGACAAAAATCTGAAAAGTTGGCGGTATGCTCTGGAGAGAAGGGGAATGAACGTCAGCAGGAGTAAGGCTGAGTACATGTGTGTGAATGAGAGGGAAGGCAATGGAGTGATGAGGTTGCAGGGAGAAGTGGTAGTGAAGGTGGAAGAATTTACCTGGGGTCAACAGTGCAAAGTAATGGAGAGTGTGATAGAGAAGTGAAGAAAAGAGTTCAGGCAGGGTTGAACGGGTGGAGTTTCGGCAAGAGTGAAAGGGAAAGTTTATAGGACTGTAGTGAGACCAGCAATGTTGTACGGTTTAGAAACCGTGGTGTTGTCAAAAAGACAGGAGGCGGAGCTGGAGGCAGAGTTGAAGATGCTGAGATTTACATTGGGGGTGACAAGGATGGACAGAATTAGAAATGAGTTTATAAGACGGACGGCGCATGTAGCATGTTTTGAAGACAAGGTGAAGAAGGCTAGGTTGAGATGGTTTGGACATGTGCAGAGGAAGGACATGCAATATATTGGTGCCAGGCAGGAGGAAAAGAAGAAGACCAAAGAGGAGGTTTATAGATATGGTGAAGGAAGATATGAAGGTAGTTGGGGTGAAAAAGGCAGATGTAGAGGACAGAGTAGTGTGGAGAAGAGCGATCCGCATGGCGACCCCTAACGGGAGCAGCTGAAAGAAAAAGAAGAAAACTTGTTTACTTAAACAAAATATAATATTTGTAAATCCAGAGTCCTCAACTAAGCAAGTCAGAGGCAACAGTGCAAAGAAACAAAAACTATATCAGTGACGGAATGGAGAAAGTAAAATCTTGGGAGAAACCAGGCTTAGTCGGAGGGTAAGATATTATCAGGAAACATGGTATAAGCTTTCATTGGTATGCAAGAGAAAAAAAAAAAAGATGATCTCTAGCTTTTGAGGATTGTTTGGTCTACTTCACTTTGTCAGCCAGGTCCTATTTAAGTGAGTTCTTAATTGCAAACAGGTGTGGCAGTAATCAGGCCTGAGTATGGCTAGAGAAATTGAACTCAGGTGTGAGTAACCCACAGTTAAGTTATATTTTAACAGGGGGCACTTTCTCACACAGGGCCATGTAGTTTTTGATTTTGTTTTCCCTTAATAATAACCTTCATTTAAAAACTGTGTTTTGAATTTACTTATGTTATCTTTGACTAATATTTAAATTTGTTTGATGATCTGAAACATTAAAATGTGACAAACATGCAAAAAGATTGGAAATTAGGAAGATGGCCAACACTTTTTCACACCACTGTATATAGAGACTACTGCAACATAACATGAAAGTATGATCATATTAATTGGATGTTAAGCAACTTCCTGCTGCTAAATCCAGAAAAAAAACTAAGGTTCTGTTTCTGGGACCGCAGGTAGCCAGAGATAGACTTGGGTGTGAACTTAGATTCTAATCTTTCATTTTACACCCATATATAATATTACTAAAATAGCATTCTTTCACCTAAGGAATATCGCTAAAAATAGGAACATTCTGCCATTAAATGATGCAAAAAAATTAGCCCATGCCTTCATGTCCAGGCTGGATTATTGTAACGCTCTGCTTTCTGGATGTCCAGCAAAGCTTATGAATAAAGTTCAGTTAGTTCAGAACGCAGCAGAGAGAGTCCTTACTAGGACCAGGAGATACGAACACATCAGCCCTGTTCTATCCACACTGCATTGGCTCCCGGTGAGATTCCATATAGATTTTAAAATACTACTTTTGACTGAGAAAGCGCTAAATGGTCTCGCACCTCAGTACCTTTGTGAGCTGGTGGAGCCCTATGTTCCACCACACCCACTTCGTTCAGAGGATGCGGCTGTCTGTCAGTGCCACATGTAAATAAAGTTACAGCAGGGGGTAGAGCGTTTTCATATAATGCCAGAAAGTTATGGAATAGTTTACCAGTTTATGTCCGAGAATCAGGCACAGTCTCAATAATTAAGACGAGATTAAAGACCCATTTATTTCAAGTATTAACCATTTCAGTGTTAGTTCTCTTTAGATAAAGGAGCAGATCCGGGGGACTCATAGATATTAAGTATTATGGTGATCTGATAATGTTTAGATGCTGTCCTCCACACTCTCACCGATCACTCAGTTGTTTTCTTGCATATCGGGGGTCTAATGTCTGTGTCTCCCTCTGGTTCTCCTTTTAGTTACTGTTCTAGTTAGTTTTGCTGGAGTCCTTTCTGCAATGAACCCCCCACCCCCCCACAAACACGCACATTTTTTCTGTTGAGGTTTACATGCCACCCCGCCATTCTGGATCTGGAGCGTCATATATCAGCTTAGTCATCACATTCCCACAATGACTGACTTCAATTGTCACTCATCTCAAGCCATCCATAACGGTTTTGACACACACACAATCATACATTGATAATTTCTGTTCAACCCACATGAGGATGGGTTCCCTGTATATTGTAATTCTGTTTAATTGGTGTTTTCTGGTTTGTTTGGTGAAACACTTTGTAAATAAACTGCACATTGTGTTCCTCAAAGTCTGCTTGCTGTCAGAGAATCCCTTCCATCACCACTTTCCTCATGTACCTCTGTCATTCTGTACACTCCATTTAAGAAGGGACTTTGACAACCTCCATACACCCCAGCTACTGTAATTAAAGTGAGCAAACAGAAGTTTTTTAAAATACCAAATGATTAACATTTTGTCAGATATTTATGTTCTATTGACAGAATGTTGTCTCTCAGTTGCACACAACACACACAGACACACACCTCCCCAACAGCAAGATGGATTTAAAACAGAAATATTAACATTATAAATTGTAAATGCATGCCCCCCTCCCTCTTTGAACACACACGCAGCAAGGTGGAAAAAAATAGCAAGATATCAAAAAAAAAATCTTTACCTATATATATATTTTTTAAACATGGTTACATATAGCCAGTACTGTGGCTTTATTAATGATTTCTTATCAATTCAAGTTTAACAGATTTTAAACACAGGCGTATAATCCAACTATGACATATGTAGACCAGATGCTCTAAAACTTTATAAGCAGCCTGAGTATAACACCCATTGTGTTCGAATACAATCTCACTTCCTTTTTTATGCTCTCTGGTATTTTTCTCACCAGAATATTGCCAGAGAGTGAATAGTAACGAAAGAGAAAGAGGGAGGATGTGTGTGGGTGTGTGTGTGCGCTAGTGTATTTTCTGGGCATTAAAGGGGTTGAGGGGAGTGATAAAATGCATTTCGAGAGATGGCCCAGTATTTCGCTGATTGCCCCCACACTTATGCCCTTATTCGTAAAACGTGTCACCAGCTTCAGAGTAGCAGGAACAACTTAACATAACCACACACACATCTGCAGATCTTTAGAGTGCATCTTTGTCCACCATAGCCACTACCCAGCAGGCACCATTGGGGTCAAAACCCCAGATTCCAGCACAAGAGGAGCAACAGGATAAGGACATTCTACTTTATACCCAGGACACAAGAATAAGAACGCTGTGGTGCCCTCCTATACACTTATCTGTAGAGCGCGGAGGGCGACAGGTAATAATAACTCATTTTCTAAAAGTAATAGGTGGTGCATATCATAAATTGGTCAATGCTCCCCCTCTCTAGTATACATTGAGTTGATACAGATTAAAAGGCAAGCGAGTGAACATGTCAGATTGACTGGACAAAGATCTTGTTCTCTGCATCAGTCAGTTATAAGCATTATCTGATAGTAATATACAATTTAAAATGACAGGAAAAGACTTAAAATTTTTTACTTTGTTAAACTAGAATTTGAACAGCTGCTTTACCTCTATATTTATCAAAAGACAAAGATGACAAAGCTACACTACTCAATTAACATCTCAACCATCGGCTATGCTCAGTCTGTATTATGGGTTACCTAAAATTGTGCAACTTTTTAAATAACCCGGGACAACAACTTAAAATGAATATTATATAAGCACACGGCACATCTGTCTATCCATTTTTCTTTTCCTTAGCAATCAATCAGGAGTGTGTACACAGTGGATCACCAAAGTTTGCTTTTTCTATTCAAAGAGTGTAAACCTCTTCAAATCACACTCTGCTAATATTCACAGTCATTAGTTTAAGTTAATGTATTTTTCATCCATTTTTCATCTGCTCCAATAGTTAAAATTTCATTTAGTGTAAGAGGCTGATATATTCAGTAATTGTGGGAGACACAGAGAACTCACTTTCCTGTTGTTATTCTGCAAATTTTAACTTTTAATTGTATTTCATGTTTTAAATAGATAAGAGATAAAGCAGTTTAGTATGTGTAAAAATGTTTTTACACACCTTAGTGCTGTTACATTCACATACATGCGAATTACATTCACATAAATAATATACATAGAATAAATGTTTGTATCTTTAAATAAAAAATGACCAGATATAAAATGTTTATAATAGTCTATATATACACGAAATTATAAGCGTACCCTGTGATTTCTTGTTTCATAAGCAGTACACAGAGTTTACAAGAGTTGTTTACTCATTTACAAGAGATGTGAGTATTGTACGTGTTCACTGGTATGTAGGAGTTTGAGGGATTTTCTATAACTATACTGTACTGTACTGTACTGTAGATCTGTGTTCGGTGTAAGCAAAGAGCTGAACCGCCTTTTAAGGCAACACTTCACTTACCCGTCTGAATAGCAGAAATGAACTGCTCCTGAAATATTGTTAGGACAGCTACCAGGCATGCTATTGGACATACAATGTCTGTATATTTAATTATTTATGTATTTACTTTACCATAGTACATGGGATAGTGGTGGTCAATTTCAGGCTCACAGTTTATGCTCTTAGCTTTTCTACCTTGTCCAGAATAATACAGAGCAGACCTGAACAACTGTTGTCTTTATTCAGTTTCTAGTGACAACATGTAGGTTTGATACAATTTTTACACTCTAGCTATACACAGATGTGCAGCATCTAGTAAAGATACAGAATAAGCTCTTATCTTTCTACAGCTGTCAATGTTCACATAACTGATTGTGTTACTTTAAGTTTAAGTTTTGACAATAGATAGGCCCAGTTCAATACCGTAGGAAATCAGATACATCAATCACATGCATTTTGGAAAGTCATGGCAGTCAATAGTATGACACTGATCGTCATCACCGTCTGGTTTGAGCTTATGTAAATATTTATCCTTAGCTGGTAGAGGTAGGGGCCATGTGCGAATGTGACAGGATGGTTTCAGCAACATCTCAGGTTGGCACCGTAACACATTGTTAACAAAACATTTGCAGCTTATTTAACTGAAAGACAGGTAAGAAGTGGTACATTAGTTTTAAATTTATTTTTGTTATTATGGCTTGACACTGACATATTTTAGAAGTCAAAAGATAAATAATAAGAATTATATCAAAAAACTCACACCAAAAGACAAGCCTTATCAAAATGTTACAATAGATAATATTATAGCATGATAAAATATTCACCACAGCTTCAGAAACCATAACTTTGCTCACATCTAGGAAATACCTAATACACACATAATCAGGCTGAACCTAACTAAGACAATTACATTTATACACAAAACAAATCTAACATATAGAAGCTGTTTAAAGTAAAGTAAAAATCTGAAAGATGCCTACTAATTAAAAGATCATAAAAATATATTCAGTTGCTATATCCACACAGTGGTGATGCTTTCTCTTCCTTTTTAGCTTTACAAACAGAGCCTGATCTTACCAAATTGTGTGACTAACTAGAACAGTCTTCTCTTCCCCTTAGGTCATTTTACAAAAATCTGTGTGCTGTTTTCATTGTTCAGCTAGTAACTTAGCAAGCGAGGAGGGGATGTGGTGTACGCCTTGCCCCTTTATTGTTTTGCAGAAAGCAGCATGTTTGTTCACCTTTGTCTATGACTCCTTATAAATGACTGATAATAAGGTTCAGTTGTCTAGTGGAATATCAGTTGCATTGTCTTCGCATGATAAAAGAGTAAGGAAAAAAGGAAACTCCTGTGAGAGCTAGTCTGTAGAAAATCATATTGTTTGAAATTGCTTCCTAAGAGAAGAAGAGAAGGAAGTTTTAAAAATGTGAAAAGCAAGTGGGGAATATGGAGAACCTAACCTGTATTTTTATATGGATATGTCTGTGGTGAAAGTGAGATTATTCAAACTACACAGCACATATTTGCTATATACAGTATGTCACAGAAGTGAGTAAGTTTTTTGTATGAAATTTATATAAATTTGCTTTCCCATCAAAAACAACACAACACACAGCCATTTATGTCTAAACCCTAGCAAGAAAGCCTTAGTCTGTGTGTGGGTGGTTGTTTGTGCATACTTGCCCTGCAAAGGACTGGCGACCTGATGCTCTCACTCTCATACTGGTCAATGAAAGTTTAGCATGGCATCTCATACAAAGATGGCCTAGACCCTGAAACTGAGCGGTAGCATGCTGGCCAAGCGATTTAACAGAACAGGTAGTTCTCAGAACATGCATTGCCATGGTAAACCAAAGAATATAAGTGCACTTGCTCAGTGTCATATCCAAACACTGTCTATCTAAAAAGATATAAATATTTACGAGAAATGTAAATGGTGTACTCACATCTATGACTGTATGTGTCAATCACCACATAAGGATGCATCCTCTTAGATGATAAACTCTACCATGAGAAGTACAGTCATATTATTAACTCTAAATGCAAAAATAAATCTTCTTTGTCCTTCGGCTGCTCCCGTTAGGGGTCGTTAGAGAATCGAACTCGGGACCTTCTTGTTGTGAGGCGAGCGTGATAACCACTACACCACCGCGCGGCCCTAAATGCAAAAATAAATAATATTTATAAATATTTATTCAAATCTAAAATATGACAATACAAATAACACCTAACATACTTTAACCGATTAAAAATTGTTTCAAATAAATATCACTTCTGTAGAATTTTGTTTATTTTCTAACTGTAATATGTTAGTACCTGATTTAATGTAATAAATTAGTACCTGAATTCATTCATTCATTCATTCTTCTTACCTGCTTATTCCCCATTCGGGGTCACAGGGGTCCGCTAGTGCCTATCTCAGCGTACATAGGGCAAGAGGCTGGGGTAAAAGGAAAAAGTAAAAACTTTGCGCAACAAATTTACCATGACTTGCAGTGTTCTGAGAGATGAATAAAAAATTGGAATTTTTAGCAAAGTATACAAACAATAATTCAATTATTTATTATTAGGATTTTAAATAATCCTACATAAGTTGTTAATGAATTATTAATTAAATTTATTAGCACAATATTTTGCTTAACTGTAGTCGTCTTCTGCTTTCGGCTGCTCCCAGTTCCAGTTAGTCATTTGGCAGACGCTCTCATCCAGAGCGACTTACATTTGGTCTCTTTTTTACAACTAAGCAATTGTGTAAAGGACCTTGCTCCTACAAGCAGCCCACAGTAGTTGCTTGGTGGAGGTGCGAATCGAACCCCGGTCTTTCTGGTACTAGTCCAACACCTTAACCACTAGGCTACAACTTCGCGTTCCCCAATATTAAATGCCACATAATATTTAGTTGCCCCCGTCAGGGGTCGCCACAGCAGATCGCTCTTCTCCACACTACTCTGTCCTCTACATCTGCCTCTTTCACCCTAACTACCTGCATATCTTTTTGCCTAACTGTAGTAAAACCCTAAATTTCACAAAGTTGTATGTATTAAACCAAACACCATAGGGGCATAATACTTTAATTTTAATAACTTTAATTTCTTGCAGAGCATTTCAGTGGCCACCTGCCATTAAGGATATGTAATGACATCAACAATAAATATTAATATTTCTATTAACAAAATTCTTTAATAAGGAATTGTTGCTCAAAGTCTCAGATCTGCAGACTATTCTTGTTGACTGCCACTGTTTAATATAGCATATAATTATAAATAATAGCATATAAACATGTAGAGACAATACTGTGCACAATATGTATCAGGTGATATGAGTGAAAATCATATTTGTATATTCACTTGCTGGTAAACCATTCTAGTTGCAGTAGATGGCGGTTTCCCATCCAGATTATTTTGAGCGTAAATAAATGAATTGGGTTGGTTAAAAATATCTGGAACAATTATTGATAGTGGGTTTTTAGTTATAAACGTGACTTATTAGTAAATGAAATACAAAAAGAAATTACTGGTAAATTATTTCTGTGAAACAACAAAACCATTTGATGAGTCAGGGCTAATTTATAGTTTTATAATTAGTATTAATGCATATGATTTTTTTTAACTCATGAAAAAACGCAGATTTTATGAAAAGTAAATATTTTTGTCGTTATCTGTGTGTGTGTGTGTGTGTGTGTGTGTGTGTGTGTGTGTGTGTGTGTGTGTGAAGTTTCTTAAATTTTCCCTCTCAGCGCTGCCCAAACTTGATAAATGGCTTCAACCACTGAAGGACGCAAGAGAACAACTCTTTTCTGTTATTTTAATTCTGTTTGCAGCCTTGGTGCAATTAAAGATGCCAAAGCAGATGTAGAAGGAGAATAAGAAGAAATCCCCATAATTTAAACACAATCCTATTTTACATTTCAAACTTATATTTACATCAACATAAACGAAAATGTTAACTGTGTCCATACCAGTTGCGTCTTTAGGGTCAAATTTGAGCTGAAAGGGTGAAGCTTCTTTGTTCAGAAATGGACCTTCCAAACTTATTCCTTGAGGTGCACCATTTAATTGTTCCCTCCTGGAAACACAGTTTTTTTCAGGTTCCAATTCAGCCACCGCACTACACTGCCCTCTGCAGGAATTTCTTGACCCAACAGTGTGAATAATGCAGCAGCGTTGAATCCATAATGCAGGATATAGCATTATTATCTCATGATAGAGCAGAAACAAAAGACAAAACGTGATAAGGCAAAAGTCACTAAACAGGAGATCGAAAAATCAAAAATTGCAATCGTAAAACCCACAAAGACATAAACGTGACAAAAGGCTCAGTAGCTATACTAGACAAAAAATACTTCGCAATTAGCTTAGGCTGATACCGGGATATATATAGTGTAGAAACAAAATGGAATCAGCATTCGAAAGACGGCACCCTCTGGTGTCTTTACACAGGTGTTATTACAGTAGCTTCTCTCTTGGGAACACCTCCTGGTGTTCTTCTGGGCTGTCCTTGGGGACGTAAGACTGGTCATTCAGAATGTGTGTGGAAGTCGTCCAAAAGTGAAGGGTCTAGAATATCCCGGGCCTTGAACTCAAGGGCCCCTTTTCTTGCGAGAGCTTAATATCTCCTTAACTTGGTAAGCAAGCACTGCTCAATTTCAATGAGTGCAGGAGGGTTCTGAGGCTGCTAGTGTTTTTGAACCTTTAGGCTTTAGTAAAGAGACACAGAACAAACGAGAAATGCAATACTTTGAGGGAAGGCTTAAACAGTATATAATTAAGTTAATCTGTTGTGTAATCCTGGAAGCTTTATAATAGGAAGCTTAAGATGCATGTCTTTGGTGGACCACACCCACTGGCTGATAGTTTAGGTGTGGACAGTTGGATTTGACTTTGGTTCCCTAACAGCTTTTTGAAGGCGCACATGAGCACTCTTCCATACTTGCTCGCTATGCCATATCCAGTCCTTAAAAGCCGGTTCCCCAGACCAAAGGAACATAGGGGGCTGGTAGTCCAACACACACTGAAAAGAGTCCCGAGGAAGCGTGAATAGTTCTGAGCATAGTCAGCCCACAGAATAAATTCAATCCATTGTTCCTGTTCTCAACTGCATTATGCGTATGTAGCATAATAATAATAAGGTTCTAATTCTTGGTTTAGTCTTTCCACTTGCCCCTTAGATTGCAGGCTATACCCTGAGGTAAGGCTCACATTTATATCCAGCCATTTGCAGAACTCCTTTTAAACACGTGAGATGAACTTAGGACCCCGATCAGAGACACCGTCTTCAGGTATAACAAAATTTCTGAACACGTTGAAATATTTGTGTAGCAGTTTTTATAGCATTGGGTACTCTTTTAAGGGGTACCAAATGACAGGCAGTCAATAATAGCTAGCATAGTTGTGAACAGTGACGTGCGGTGAGGTTAATGTCTGGTAATGTCAGCATCTTTACATATACAAACTGTAACATAGGAAAAAAATAACTTAAAAAAATATTATTATTGTCTTACCTTTACTTATAGGAGAAGTCCATGCGCTGCTCCTTTTGAATAAACGCTTCAATAAGTTTCCATGAGGCAGGGGAACTGTGTGCCTCACAGCAATTTTATGACCACTCAGCACAAGAATACATTCCATACATACACTGTGCATTATATACACCAGCTTTCATTCATTCACCTTCTTACCCGCTTATACCCGAATCCGGGGTCACGGGGGTCTGCTGCGCCTATCCCAGCACACATAGGGCAAAAGGCAGAGGGTACACCCTGGACGGGTCGCCAGTCCATCTCATATACACCAGCTTAATTTAATTAAATTTAATTCATTATAGTAAAAGTGTTGGAACATTTTAATAGCGACATGCAGAGGAACAGCAAAATGGTCTCCCTGCATAGCATTGCCACCACAGCATAGTGATTGCGAAATCTACGGTGAGGCTCGTTGCACGCCTCGTCTCTTCTTAGCATTTGAACGGCAAATGTGAAAATTAAGTCATTTTGAAAAACAATTCCAAAGATTATGAAGTTAAATTAAAAAGAACTTTATCACTGAATAAATATAACCATTTAATTTATTTTTAATTTAATATTTCCATGATGACAGGTGAGAATGTGCCTCACCTGCCTCCCCTGACTGCATGTCACCGGTTGTAAACCCCTGAGAACTAGGCAAATCAGTGACAAAGTCAAAGGTGCAACCATGATCGATGTAGTATGGGTAAGGGTTGCGGAATGCCTTCAGGTAAATGTCTGGGATCCTTAGATCAAACTAAATTTCATAAAATCCTCCACATCATGCTGATAGCCTGGCCACCAATACGCATTCTAGACAAAAATGTGTCAAATCCCTGTCGTCACATTAAAGATGTATGCACCAATGTTATCACTCTAATCCAAAGAGACATAAGTCTTAGTAGGGGGGGGGCAAGTAGTGCGCACAGAATCATTCTATGTCTCCTTGTTAATCTCCTCTGTGATGTCCCATTGAATGGGAGTCAGAACGATCTCTGGGTTGAGAATGGGACCTGACTGGAGATCAGTTTGAGATCATAACTTCTGGGTAACGCATACGCTTTACTATTCTATGATCCTGGACACTAAGTGACAGTGAATTGGAAGCATAGGAAGAACAGAGCCCACCTGGCTTGTCGAGGATTCAACCACTTGGCCTTCTTGAGGTATTCCAGATTCTTGTGATATGAAATAATTTGGAAGGGTTCCCCTTCAACCAATGGCACCACTCAGTCAGTGTTTCTTTCATCGCTAGGAATTCCTTATTTCCCATGTCATAATTTTGCTCTGCCTGAAAATAACTTTCAAGCAATTAAATGCATTGTTGGCTACTTCTGACCACTTTATTCAAATTGGTTTACCTTTCAGTAATGCTGTAATAGGGGCTGACATCATACTAGAGTTTAAAACGAATATATGATAGAAGTTAGCAAACCACGTTACTTGACTGTGCGTGTTAGAGGCCGCTCAGTGACTGGTTTTACCTTATTTGGTTATATAGCTACCCTGTGAGCACTGAAATGATACCCGAGAAACATTATCTCAAACAATGTGATGTACATCTATGTACAGTACATCTTTGTACACTCACTAACTCTTCTCTATGGTCTGTGCTAATAAATTTAATAAATAAAATAAACTTAGGCTTAGTGGTGCTAATTAAAGCCAGTGTAGCCACCGCTTCCTTCCCTTACCTGTGTCTAACATAGAAATATACTATGTGGTTCTCCATGTATGTCACATGCCATACTTTCCATCTCTTAACCCCCTCGTTCTTTTTTTGTATACCCAACTCTGCAATACTACACAAGTCTGAAATGTTCACTAAAAACCTTCTATCACCACCACCTAACTTCAATTGGATCTTTGCAAGAGGTGTTGTCAAGCTGTAAAGAAAAATGACTTTTCATCTAACCAATCACAGGACCCATTTGTAAAAAATAACAGAGAGAGAGAAAAAGAGGGAACAAAAACCGGGCATGTGCTGACAGCTATAACTCTAACGGTACTATAACGAATTCTCAATGGTGAATGACATGTGATGTATTGTGGTAATGTTGTGTTACGGTCAGCTAATTTCTATTTTTAATCCTAAAATGCAGCTCAAAATGTATGTCATTCATTCATCTTCTTACCCGCTTGTTCCCGAATTCGGGGACACGGGGGTCTGCTGCGCCTATCACAGCACACATAGGGCGAGAGGCTGGGGTACACCCTGGACGGGTAAAATGTATGTCATTTCTTAGGTAATGTTTTCATTGGGATGTATAAATATGTATGTATCACCATGTTCCAAATAAAAGTCATTTATCAGTTATGCAGAGGGACAATATCCAAACTCCTACCATAATGCTACTGTACCATGTTGTGTCAAGGCCACACAAGTCAGTCTATATCCATTCTGCCTATAAAAATAGGGTAAGTCATGCCAGGATTAGAAACATTCATTCCACTGTGATTTAAATTTTCCATTCTTTTATTGACCTTTTATTAACAAACACACACATATAAATATTAAGTTCTAAGCTTTTTTTTTTTTTTTTTTACTTTTACCAGGGACTGTCAAAGGGAGCAGAAGAGTGGTCAGTAAGTACGATGGGGGACTGGAGTCTTCTTGGAAGTTTCTTAGAGGAGGTGCAAGAACACTCCACCTCAGTGGGGAAAGTGTGGCTTACAATCCTTTTTATCTTTCGCATTCTGGTCCTGGGTACAGCAGCTGAGTCTTCTTGGGGTGATGAACAGTCCGACTTTATGTGTGACACCCAGCAGCCCGGTTGTACAAACGTCTGTTATGACCGTGCCTTCCCCATTGCCCACATCCGTTACTGGGTGTTACAGATTGTCTTTGTTTCTACACCCTCATTAATCTATATGGGCCATGCTATGCATACTGTGCGCATGGAGGAGAAACGCAGGCTTAAAGAGCAGGAAAGGCATGTGCCAGATGATGAGAAAGAAAAAGGTGAGAAGGAGTACCTGAAGCAGAAGGAGAAGGTCTCTGAAACACCAGCCAAAATTCGCCTGAAAGGTTCACTGTTGCGGACTTATGTATTAAGCATAATAATTCGCTTGGTCATGGAAGTAACCTTTATTGTGATTCAGTATTTGATATATGGTATCTTTTTAAAAGCTTTGTACCACTGCAATACTTCACCATGTCCCAACCCAGTAAACTGCTACATGTCACGTCCTACAGAGAAGAACGTCTTTATTGTTTTCATGCTGGTGGTGGCTGTTGTGTCACTATTCCTCAGTGTTTTGGAGCTTTATCACCTCGGATGGAAGCAATGCAATAGCTGCTTCATTAAGTATGTTGAAAAACGCAACCCTAATAACAACAACAAAATTAACAGAAAAATCAGCAAAGTTGTTGTAACTTCTTTGTCACCTGATTTTCCAGACAGCTCTCAGTCACATTCTGCCAAGAACTGCATTCCAGCTCCAGATTTTAAACAGTACTTATCATTAGGAACAAGATCACCTGGACATGTTCATCACCATGTTCATTCCATTCATTCTGATTACCAACCATTCACCAACCATCTGGCCCATCAGCAGAACTCAGTCAACCTGGCCACTGAGCGACACAGCCAGCGCAGTCGTGATAATCTGGAGGCAGACGAGTACTTCTTGAGAATGACCTATGAGCATCACCCAGTCATTGTAGCTTGTGGAAAAAGTAGTGAGGTGAAACACAGTGCTCATTCCACACCTACATCCACTAGCAGCTTTATGACAGACAAACATAGCTTTATTAAGACTAGTTGCTCCAGTAGCAGTAAAACAAGAGCTGATCTAGCAGTGTGAATGTGTAGGTATATATGTTAATCACATTTCCAACAGTATAAAGACTGATTATCACAGATAGTGTAGTTCTTGTAGTTCTTTTGACAATGTAAAGTGTAAACATGTCTATTAGGTTGATTGCTGATTCTAATATGCCCATAGGAGTGTGTTGTTATTTGTCTATGTCAAATACCTACCTGTCTATGTGTGGCACTATGATTAATGGGCGACCTGTCCAGGGTATAGCCCTGAATCGCACATATCTCTATGTGAGCTGGGATAGTCTCCAGCAGACCCCACATGCCCCAAATTAAGGAATAAGCAGGCTAGAAGATGAATAAATGAAAGAATAATTCTCTAATTAGAAATACAAACAAAGCCTTGGCTGCAATGGCAGACAGGCCTTCAAATAGACAGACCTTTAATTAGAGCCTTGCACATAGGGCAAAACGCAGGGGCGCATCCTGGGCAGGTTGCCTAATTTACATGTTTTTGAACTGTGGGAGTATCTGGAGTAAATCCAGACAAGTGCAGGAAGAACATGCAAACTAAAAATTTGGTTGTGTTGTGTGGATTTTCATAGTGTGTTGTCAAATTATTGTAGATGTTTTAAGATATCGTTTCATGTTTTTCCATTTATATGGGTTTCCTTGAATTGCACTGCTCTTGGCCACTGTACGTAGACAGGTAATAATCATTTCCTAATGCTGCAATTGACTGAAAACTTTTGCTGGTTGTTGTAATAAACAGGTGCAAAAATAAAATGTATTGTTATGCATTCTTTCAGGTCTTTTTATTAACCTACTATACTATTACCAAAGAAATTGGACCACACTTAATGGAAGAAATAACCCGGCATTTTTAGATTGTATGTGCTACATACAGACAATGCTTTAAATAGTCATTAGAGGCACATAAGAATAAAAAGAAGATAGAGATTGGGAAAGAAAAAGAATCTGTATCAGAAAACCTTATTTGGTTTCATTGAAACTGCTGTATAGTATTAAAAGGGAAAATATAAAAGAGTAATTTGCATATGGATGAAGCAACATTGATGATTAAAAAACAAAGTGTTTGTTTTTTAAATAATGCTACTGATACATTTTACCACAGAATTCAGCTTTTTAGTAATCATGAAAACAAAGAGAATAACTGCAACATTATTCTTACACAAGAATATGTTGGTATTAGTCCAACTGGTTGGACTAATACCAAAAAGACCAGGGTTCGAATCCCACCTCCACCAAGCAAACACTGTGGTCCCTTGAGCAAGGCTCTTAACCCATACCTGCTCAGTTTTAAAAAAGAGACCAAATGTAGGTCGCTCTGGATAAGCCAAACTGTAACTGTAACTGTAACTTTTATACATAAGACAAGAAATACGTGAATTTAATCAAAGCATTCCATCCCAAAACAATGCTTTAGACCTCAAATCCTAGTTTATAAGTGTCAAGTTCTTACAAAGGAAATATAGTGTTATTGTGAATTGTCAAAGAAAGAAAACATTTAAGAAAGTACTTTTTAATGTTTTATGTGTGATTGGTGTGTATTTGCAAAAAATACTAATTTCTACTACGATCAGAGTGCTGGTCCGTTTTTATCATAACAAAATGCATTTTTGTGTTAATTTCAATGGACATTTATATTTACTATCAGCTGAACACATCACAGATTCGGTTGAATGGCTTGTTAATTTTGGAAACATAACATCCAAATATCTCATCTAAAGACGGCAGCTTTGTGTTAATTTTAGTTGATAAAATGGAAAACTAACGCAGCTATATCAGGGTTTGTGATCATTTTTAAACAAATTTATTGTTTGAGTAAAAAGCTTTATTCATGTAAACATAAACGTGATAGTGTGTATAAAATGAGCGGATTTGTACAACCTTATGTATACTCAGATTAAGAATGAACATGTCACAATGAACAAGTTCCCAATGCAATCCAGAAACAGTAACATTGTTTATTGGTCTGTTAATTTGTTTAAATCATTGTATGTCATGTATAATATAAATAAATCTACATCTTTACATCTTCATGACTGTGTATGTGTATATACTAATTATATATATATATATATAAATGAAAAATACATATAGTTTATGTATTGCTTGTCTGTGTGTGAAAATTTTTGTTTATGTGTTACACAATGGTCACACAAGTTCAATGAAAACAGTACTGAGTACTGAGTTTTGCAAACAAAGAGAATACGAAATACCATACAGGAAATAACCCAAACTCAAAACTTTTAAATGCTCTTATGCCATAATGGCTGCATACACACACACACACACACACACACACACACAAACACACACACACATATATATATATCCCGGGTCGACAGCCAGACTAACTGTCCCAGGTGGTAAGGTGGGTGTGGCCGTCACTACGCTAAGTATGGGTAGGGAGGTGTAAAAGCCCCTCAGGTAAGTGTTTTGGGGTCTTGGACTGGGCACATACTAAAAAGGCCTTTACGAAAATCACCACATCTAATCTTAGATGAGGCCACCAGAACTTTCGGGAAACTAGTTTGTGAGTGCGGGATATTCCTGGATGCCCTGAACCAAGGGAAGAGTGGATCCAAGACAGCAGGCAGGTTCAGAAGGCTGTTGGTACAAATAGTTTACCAAGTGGACACCCCCGGGGGGTGGACAGGAGCTGGCACTACACTTGGTTTCAGGATGGGCTTGCTGGTGGAGTTGAAAATGGGGAAATCGTGTCAGCGGCTTTGCGTTTTCAGAGCCAGGGTGGTAAGTTACAGAGAAGTGAAAACGGGAGAAGAAAAGTGACCACCGTGCCTGACGCGCATTTAGTCGCTGGGCCCCCTCGAGGTACTCAAGGTTACGATAGTCTGTGAGTACTGTAAAGGGGTGCGTGCTACCTTTGAACCTATGTCATCATTCGACTAAGACCTCCTTAATGGCCCGCAGTTCCTTGTTCCCCACATAATCAGCAGGGGTGAGTTTACGGGAAAAGTAGGCGCACGGGTGTAACTTGGGAGGAGAGTCCTGGGAAAGCATGGCCCTGATTCCACTATCCGAGGCATCAACCACCACTAACAATGGGGTCGCAGGGTCTGGGTAGCCTAACATGGGAGCTGTACTGAACCGCGCTTTTAAGGTCCCAAACAACTTCTCTGCGTAATCTGTTCATATGGGCTTCGTTGGCTTGCCCTTGAGCAAGGAGGTGAGGAGCGAGGTGGTTTGGCAAAAATTTTGGATGAACTGCCTATAAAAATTGGCGAACCCCAAAAATCCCTGCAATTCTTTTATGGACTTTTTATGGACGGGGCCAGTCTTTCACGGCTTGAAACCCCCTCGGGGCTGATAAGGTACCCCAAAAACTGAATGGAAATCCGATTGAAATCGCACTTTTCTGCCTTTCGGCGCTGCAATACCATTCTAACCTGGAGTTCATGTTGAGCCTTATCCTGAGAGTAAATAAGAATGTCACTGATATAGGCGATGACGCAGACATTGAGAAGGTCCCTGAAAATATTATTAATGAAGTCCTGGAAGACAACGGGCGCATTGCAAAGTCCGTAGGGCATAACTAAATATTCGTAGTGACCCTTTGGGGTGACAAATGCAGTTTTCCACTCATCCCCCCTACGAATACGAATGATATTATAAGCACTTCTAAGGTCTAATTTAGTGAATATTTTAGCCTCCCACAACATATATATCCAGGTTCACGGGTTTTACCCGCGCTCATGTCTTGTTCGTTCTTTACAATATGACGGATTGGCCTCGCTCCACAGTACAGTAAGTAAAATATCCAAATATACAAATACAATATACATTTGGCTGGAGGAAGTGTTAGAATCCTGAGATAACTTTCAGTGTCAGTGAGATTCTTTGAATAAATTAAATGTAGGATTATTTTATATTTTATTTTACGGTGACGGTTTTTAAATTAGACTTATTATTGGCTATTTAAATAAAATCTTTTGTCAGTGTAAATATATTTTATTTACTGCATTGAAAAAACTTGTCATATACTGCATACTAATACTATTGTCAGTCACATATTTCTTTTTTTTTTTTGTCTATTATAGGTTTCAAGTGATATAATTAACTGGAATAACAAATTGTGTATAAGGTCCTTTACAGGGGTCAAGTTGATTTATTATATCAAATAAAACACAGTATAAAGACAGTATTACCTGTTGGACATTTTTGTTTAAAAATAAATAAAAAATAAATGTCAGAAATGGTATTGTGTGTTTGCTTGAAATTATAGATGCATTTTCATACATTTATAGTGTTTGCAGATGTAGAATTTGGTTAATTTAATTTATGGAACTTAAAATGGAAAAGTTAATTAAAAAAAATTCTACAGAAGTGTATAAACTGGGTGACTAAGTATTTACAGTAGGGAGAAATTAAACAAATGAAGTTAAGTGCTATCAAAATATATAAGCAGGGTAACTTGGGTATTTTAAGAAAGAAGAAAGTATTTTGCAGGAGTACAACAAACTCAAAAACAGATGCTTCTGCTTACTTAAAATTGGAAATTTTATAACTTAAAAAATTTGACGTAACTGACTGCACAAGTTGTGAATAAACACAGAATGCAATGAAGTGGAGGTTTAAAATTTTGCTATTTTATTCAGAATACAACATAAAACATATCAAATGTTTAAACTGAGAAAATGTATCATTGTAAGGGAAAAATTAGTTGACATTTCAAAAAAGTTGGGACAAGGCCATGTTTACCACTGTGTGGAAACCCTTCTTCTTTTTCTAACAGTCTGCAAACATCTCCAAGGAGGAGACAAGTGTCTCAAGTTTTTGAATAGGAATGTTGCCCCTTGCTTGTAATAAGTAATGAGTAATAAGTAATAATAATAATAATAATAATAATAATAATAATAATAATAATAATAAGTAATAAGTAATAAGTAATGATCACCATTTGATTTTGCAAGTTCTCCTACTTAGAAATGAAAGGGTCTAGAATTTTCAGTATAGGTGCATTTCCACTGTGAGAAACAGAATCTAAAATTAAAAACCTTAAGATAAGAACCTTCCCAGGAGTGGCCGGCCGATCAAAATGACCCCAGCGACGACTCATCCAAGAGGTCACAAAAGACCCCACAACAACATCTTGACAGAAAAAAACACAGAATTGTTTACATTCATTGAAAAAGAAAAACTGAAATGTCAGATGCTTGTAAGTATTTTTTCTACAGTACTTATTAGAAGCAGCCTTTTTATTTAATATAGTCGTGAGCCTTTTTATGAAGGATTCAACAAGTTTTCAAACCCGAATTTGGGGATCCTCTGCCATTCCTCCTTGCAGATCCTCTCCAGTTCTGTCTGGTTAGATATTAAACATCGGTAAACAGACATTTTTAGGTTTCTCCAGAGATGCTCAATTGGGTTTAAGTCAGGACTTTAAGGGTTTTTTCAGGGTTTAAGTCAGGAGCTTCTGTATTGCACTGTGAGGTAGACCTGCTAGAAGCGAGTTACAATAGTGGGCTGGCGACCCGTCCAGAGTGTACCCCTCCCTCTCGCCCGTGACCCCAAATTAGGGAATAAGCGGGCAAGAAGATGAATTAATGAATGCATGCATTTTTAAGCACAGTCATAATCAGCACAATTAATATATTCACAGATCATTATAGACACGTCTTTTCACAGGGTGGATATAGGAGGAACTCCTATAATCTGAGCTATACGGTAAATTACAAACTGCAACTACAGCCAGAAATGAGTGGCAAGTTTAAGTCCCTGCAGGGAATTGTAGTCTTTCTCGTGCGCCAAGTGACGCTCTAATTACGCCTGAAACTACACAGTCCAGCAGGCACTTCTCTCTTCGTCGTTTACAGTATTTTTAAAACAGGTTTCCTATCAGAAATGAAGTTAACGTTAGTTGGCTAACCGAAGACCAGTAAACTAGTGAGTAAAATTAAAAACCTGGCGTTTAGACAACTAATATTGTGTTATAAACAGATATCCATGTTGAACAGCGTCGAGGAAATGTTTAATATAATAATTTTCCGGGAAAAGAAAGTATCCTTTCGTTTCTCATTTTAGCCTTTATCATGATGAGGCTAACGAAGGCGATTAACAGTCACAATTGATTGAACAATTAATCTTTTAATCATCATATAAAGAATGGAATGCTGTGAAACTTGTGAGCTTAAGTTTTTCTCCTGTTTAGATCTCTTTGAATGATGGAATTAAAGTGATTCTGAAGTGTGTTGTAGAGAGGATGAGACTGATGGACGGAGAACAGTTTGGAAGACAAAATGTTCTGATCCAGTAACTAGGCTCTTGGCAACGTTGAGCTCAGAATAATAAAGAAATCATACATATGTTAGTGTAGATGCCACTCGACTTCATTCATTCATCTTCTTACCTGCTTATTCCCTAATTCGGGGTCACGGGAGTCTGCTGGCGCCTACCCCAGGTCACATAGCGCGAGAGGCAGGGATACAACCTCGACGGGTCTCAGAGCCACACATAAACAACCATTCCCACACACATTCACGCCTATGGACAATTTAGAATCACCAGTCAACCTAATCTGCATGTTTTTGGACGGTGGTAGGAAACCCACGCAAGTGAGGGGAGAACATGCAAAATCCGCCCAAAGATCCCCGGCCCGCTAATTGAACCCGGGACCTTCTTGTGAGGCAACTGTGCTAACCGCTCCACCACTCGACTTATTTTACATAATATGTTGTGTTATTTTTGGTGTTTCCCGGTTCTGGTTGATTGCAGAAACAGATTTCAGAATATAAATACTTCAGCAATTCACTTTTTACAATTTTCTGATATTCTCTGCATTGAAGCTCTAATTATTGTCTTTCTGTCTCTCTCTCTCTCAAGCTCTCCTCTCCCATCTCTTTGACCTCCAAGTTTCAACACCATGTTGGCCCGGGTGGGTGCTATGACAGCAGTAGTTTTTGGCTCTGCTGTGTTCTGGGCACAGCATAAAAACACAGATCCTGTACAAGAACAATTGACTTCAATCAGTGCTCCTAGTTCTGACCAGTCTTTGTGTCAATATGAGTTGAAACTTGTTCAGGTGTTGTTTAGACATGGTGCGAGAACACCGCTGAAGTCTATACCAGATGTTTTAGAGGTGAGGCTTATTGTCAAAATTAAGAAATTAAAGAATGAGAGGTATTCTTACTAGATAACTGCAGCAAGAATCTAGAGTTGACTAACAGTTTTGTTGATTTTTGAAGGCACACTGGGTTCCTGAACTCCTGGAGGTTCCAGATCACACCAAGATCAACTATGTAGTTACTGATCTTCAGGGGGGCCCAAGACCCCCGTCTCCAGTGGAGGACAACTATAGAGCCAGAACACTAACAGTCAGTGCTCATCTACATGCACTATTGCTAACGTATGAGCTAATAAGAAATGTAATATTTTAGCTGTATACAGTGGTACCTTAACCTACGAGTTTAATTTGCTCGCACATCAAATCAATCCGTTACAACACATATTTTTATGTTTCATGTAATTAAATAGCGAAAATACATTTATAAATAACAAACATATAAAACATTGTTGAAAGAGCATGTAAAGATTTAATAAGGTTTTACACTGATACTTATTTTGGAGATGAGACGACGAGCTAACGAAGACGGAGGTAGAGGGTAAATAAGATAGATGGAGGATGGAAGACTATTTTTTTTTACTGTATACTATGTGTAGTATTCTTCTTACTGTATACTATGTATCCATAAACTTCACTTTTTTTTTTTTTTTTCAAAGTGAGCACAACGAATCTCTGTGTTTACTACTTATTTACTAATTCGGGGTCATACGGGTTTGCTGGAGCCTATCCCAGCGCACATAGAGCGAGAGGCAGGTTTATCCCCACGGACACTCATCGAGGGGCACACACATTCACTCCTATGCACAATTTAGAATCGCTACTCAACCTAATTTTGAACTTTGGGAGGATAATATAATATGATATATGATATGTATGTATGTTAAAAAACCCTAGCCATTAGGGTTGCACAAGCCAGTGCATTCTTAGTGCCAGTCCCAAGCCCGGATAAATGGAGAGGGTTGCGTTAAGAAGGGCATCCAGCGTATAACTGCATTAAATCAAATATGCGGATCACAAATGAGAATTTCATACTGGATGGGTGGAGGCCCGGGTTAACAACGACCTTCACATGTACTGTTAGCCGACAGGGTACCGGTGGAAATTTGGCCAAAGGAGGAGAAGGAGAGGAGAAACACTTCTACAGAGAAGGCAGTGGAGGTTAGGGTAGGAACTTGAAATTTTGGTACTATGACTGGTATGGTAAAGGGAGGGTGTTATCTGTCATGATGGAGAGTAGAAAGGTGGAAAGACCAGGTGGAAAGGGAGTAAGTCCAGGACCATTGGGGGTGAATTTAAACTGTTTTATCATGGTGTTGAAATGGTGTATGTGTAATCCTGAAAAAGGAGTACATTGAGAGTGTGGTGGAGGTAAAGAGAGTTTCCGATAGGGTGATTTAACGTGATGGTAAATATTATCAGTGCTTTTGTGCCACAAGTAGGTTGTGAGATGGAGGAAAAGGAAAGATTCTGGAGTGAGTTAGATGTAATGGTGGAGAGTGTAGCTAGGCATGAAAGATTGGTGATAGGTGTAGACTTTAATGGTCATGTTGGTGATAGTAACAGAGGTGATGGGTAGGTATGGCCTTAAAGAGAGGAATGTGAAAGTTCAGATGGTGGTAGATTTTGCTAAAAGGATGGAGATAGCAGTAGTTAGCATGTATTTCAAGACAAAGGAAGAGCATAGGGTGACGTATAAGTTTCACACAGGTAGACAATATTTTGTGCAGGAAATGTAACCTGAAATAGACTGGAGACTGTAAAGTCGTGACAGGGGATAATGTAGCTAAACAGCATCGAATGGTGGTATGTAGGATGGCTTGGGAGGTTAGGAAGAACAGAAAGCAAGTGAGGATAGAAAAGAGAATAAGGTGATGGAAGCTGAAGGAGGAAAACTGTTGTGTGAGTTTTAAGGAGGAAGTCAGACAGGGGCTCGGTAAGGAAAAGAGTTGTTAAATGACTGGGCAACGACTGCAGAAGTGATAAGGGAGACAGCTAGGAAGGTACTAGGTGACATCTGGAAAGGGAAAGGAACACAAAGAGATGTGGTGGTGGAATAAGGAAGTGCAGGAAAGCATAAGAAGACAAAACTGAATTTTAATCAGCAGTGAGATGAGAAAAGTAAGCAGGCATATAAGGAGATAAGGCAGCAGGAGAAGGTGGCAAAAGCTAAGGAAAAGGCTTATGAGAAGTTGGACACTAAGGAGGGAGAAAAGGATTTGTACCGGTTGGCCAGGCAGAGAGACAGAGCTGGAAAGGATGTACTGCAAGTTAGAGTGGATCATGTTATAAAGGATACAAATGGAAATGTGTTGTTTTGTGATGAGTGTGTTGACAAGGTGGAGAACGTATTTTGAGCAGCTGATGAATGAGTACAATCAGAGAGACAAGGTTGGATGATGTGGAGATGGTGGAGCAGGAAGTGGGTAGGATTAGTAAGAAGCAAGTGAGAGCAGCTATTAAGAGGATGACGAGTGGAAAGGCGGTTGAACCAGATAACATTCCAGTATAAGCGTGGAGATGGCAGTGGACTTTCTGACTAAATTGTTGAACAAGATATTGAAAAGTGAGAGGGTGCCTGAGGAATTGACTGTTCTGGTACCAATTTTTAAGAATAAAGTAGATGTGCAGTAATTACAGGGGAATAATTGATCAGTCACACCACACCACATGTGTGAGGACAATGTGACAGCAGTGAGGTGTGCGGTAGGAATGTCAGACTGGTTCAAGGTGAAGGTGGGATTGCATCAAGGATCGGCTTTTGGATAGGTTGACAGATGAGGTCAGACAGGAGTATCCATGGACGATGATGTTTGCAGATGATACCGTGATTTTGTGGTGAGAGTAGGGAGCAGGTTAAGAAGAATCTGCAGAGGTGGAGGTACGCACTGGAGATAAGGGAAATGAAGGTCAGTAAGAGTAAGACTGAGTACATTTGTGAATGCCATGGAGTGGTGAGGTTGCAGGGAAAAGAGGTAGTGAAGGTGGAGGAGTAACTGGGGTCAACAGTGCAAAGTAAGAGAGAGTGCGTTATAGACATGAAGAAAAGAGTGCAGTCAGGGTGGAGAAGAGTGGCAGGAGTGATTTGTGATCGACAGATTTCTGCAAGAGCAAAAGTGAAAGTTTATAGTTTATAGGACTGTAGACCTGAGGTGAGGGAAAACATGCAGGTAGGTGGGGTGAAAGAGGGTAGAAGACAGGGTAGATTCGCTGTGGCGCTCCCTAACGGGAGCAACCAAAAGGAGAACAAGTCGATGTATGTATATAAAAAAATGCTAGAAAAAAATTAATTTTTGATTGATTGATGTTTCACCTTATTGAACATACACCAAGAAAATAGTGGAACACGCCCTTATTTTATCAAAAATGTTTTTAAACATTATAAATCTATAATGTAATGTGATGTAACAATGTTCACACTGGAACTTAGTTGAATTCTTCATATGTTATTAAACATATGAAAACATATTTGTAAATTATTAAATCATCAATCAAGACACAAATAAATGACTTGAAACACTTTAAAACACTTGAAACATCTTTTGCATTTAAAAATTTATATGCATTTAGGAAATACACAAATCTAGGATTATGTTAAATGTGGGTCTGCATACAATGATCTTTGTATTGTCTTATTAAACATTTTGATGACTTATTGGCGAACTGGCAGACCTGCGCATGTGCGCATATGTAGCTGTATTGCTAAAAAGGAGATCAGCAAATAAAAAACATCAATCAGAACATAAAATGATAGTTTATTTAAGGGCTGCCTAAAACTTAAAAGGCAGATTTGTTCACAAACCTAACATAATTTCTTTTGTTAACGTTTTTAGTTTGCAAATGTGCACTTTTTGTTTTGTTACATAATTGAATCAATTTGAGGACTGTAACAAACATTTATTATGTTTAGTGTGTCAAACACTTTTAATGTAGCTCCAACGGTAACACTTCTCTAGTTAGTACAGGTCAGTGAGAATAACCAATATGTCCTCTCTTCTTTTTTTAAACTATTAAAAAACAAGATTTTTGGGATTATCTGCAACAAGAGCCACCTAAACAGAGCATTGTTTTTTAAGTCTAATCTGAAGAATAATCATTTTGTCTTGGTTCTTTGTATTCATTGATTATTGCACCGTTTTAACTTTTTTAGACCTTTTCTGGTCTCTTCGTCTACATTGGGTTGTTGTGCTGTGTATATGCAGATATTGGATTTGGGTATGTTTTAAAGGAAGATCTATGAGAAAACAAGATGAACTGCAATTACTTGTTTTTGTACAAAGACTTGGAGTTTTTGAAATTTTATTCTTGCCATCTAAACAGTCCTTTGTCCCTGACCCTTAATAACCTGTTCCTTAGGGTGGCACCTATCCAGGTCAGCTAACTACAGTAGGCATGCAACAGCTGTATGATCTGGGATTAAGGATGAGAAGGCGGTACATTCAAGACATGGCATTCCTTACCCCTTACTTCAACAAGAAAGAAGTGTAGTGAGTTACTTGTTAATTTCCTTTTATCAGTATACAACTGTTCTGTGCAATCAACACTACTGGTTTAGGTTTCAGCTTCAGTCTGTTTATTTACAGCATTCGCTCAACCAACATTGTCCGCACCATTGAATCAGCCAAGTGTCTGGTAGCAGGGTTGTTTCAACAAGAACAGAGAGGTACAGCTAAAACAGATCTTTGTGTGTTAAGGACCAATTAGAAAATATAATACTACTCGTTTGTTCTTTTATTGTATGTTTTAGAAACAGTGCCCATCTTCACAGTAGAAGCAGAAAAAGAGATTCTCTACCCAAACTACCACGGATGCAAACTTCTCAAGATACTCAGTGGGTAAGATATACACGATGTTCTCTCTAGTTCAGTTCAGTTCAGTTGTATTTATATATTACACACTTAAAAACAAGCACGACCAGAGTCTGAATCACTTACATTAACTATTTCTATTAAGATATCAATTGTCACTTGTATAAATGAGATAAAATATTTTAGTCAGACTGGATAACATCGTTTGCTAAATGCCAGAATTAATAATGTAAATGAAACGGTTTTTAAGTTCATGTTTTAATTGCTGGGAAATTTCTGCAAAGTTGCAATATGTAATGATATCACTTTAATGTCAAGACTGTGGACCTACGGAAAGAAATGTAATCACAATTCAAAGCCCCCTTCACAGGCTGATGACATTGATTATTGCTGTAGATTGACAGTTGACTCAAAATGACTGGTTTTTTTACTTTAATACTACTGTGATTGTGAAATGTTCCATTTTTTAAAAATAGAAAAAAGAAAAATTATCAATTGAATAAGATAACTTTCAAGATTCAAGAAATACATACATACGTACATGTTTGCAGAAATTTCCCAGCAATTAAAACATGAACTTAAAAACCGTTTCATTTACATTATTAATTCTGGCTTTTAGCAAACGATGTTATCCAGTTATTCATTCTTCATCCCAAAAGGAAATTACCAACTTCTAGCAGTATTCACAGATGCAAGGAATGTAATGTAAATAATTAAGAAGAAAAATACATGTACTGGCACTGCTAATGTTCTGTATGTAAAGCAAATTTGTTCCTGAATGTAATCAGTATTAATGTTTGAAGTTAGTTGTGTTAAGCAGCATTTTGAACTGATTGTTTGTGGTGTTTTCTGGCATGCAGTTCTCGTTGGGTAGAATCATCCACACTACCCGATATTGCTGCTGATCTACGAAGCATTCAGAGTCTGTTAGGTGTCAACAATCAACAACAACTCGATTTCATCCTCATTAGAGATGACATGGTGGCCCGAGAGGTTAGATGATTGTTTGCAAAACTGTTTTAAAGAAATGTTTCTGGGGTCACATAGTCAAAAAGTGATCTCTTGAGACACACACACACACACTTTATCTTCCTTCTCACTGACATTTACTGTAGAGGAATCAAATTTTTGAATGTTTTCTTGTTTAAGCTTTTCTTGCATTGCTACACTTAGAATTAGCATAAGTTGTAGATGAAAAAAACATTTTTTCTTTCCTTTTAGACTCATAAGCTCCCGTCCCCTGCAGTACTGGATAGCTGGAGAGCTAAAGTAGAGCAGAGAGCTGTGGACATGATCTGGCATATCTATGAACCCAGTAGCAGGTAATCCAGTTTAGTGTTATATTAGAATATAGAGGGTATATTCTAACCGATTATCTGAGTAATGTGGTATATATTCTTGTGTATCATAAAAAGTAAAAATTAAAGCTTACATTTGATGTTTGAAATGTCAGGTACAATGCAATAAATTATTTTATATTCACTTATTTACAAATGGTAATAATGTTTCAGGAAATTGACATTTAAGACCTTTTTAAATAATATTTTTTATGATCATTCATCTACTTTTTTTTGTTTATTCTGCATCTTTCAAGGAAAAAAAATCCTTTAGTGTTTGAAGAAAAATTAAACTGTTTTCTTGGACTATATGTATGTGTCATTGATGTGTGATTGGTTTTGTTTATAATACAAAGAATAATAAATCATTTCTATACATATAGGTGAGCTAAAGATTTGGCCAAGTAAGAACATTCAGATTATATAAGCTTGGCTTAGTCAGGCTTTGTGTAATTTGGGAAGGGAAGAGGAAATTGAGCTTGTAACGTGCATGTTTCCTGTAGACAAAAAGGAAATAAGCAAATTAAGATTTTTGTAGGGCTACGTACGGGGCCCCACCCCTCATGTGATAGCAGCGGGCGAGTCTCCGCCCACAGGTCGCATGGACTAACGAAGCTCCGCCCCTAGCTAGCTGTCATTTCAGCATGGACATGTTTGGCGTCGTTGTCCTGGCAACTGCGTTGTCAGGACGATGACGTATAATTTAAGGTCACGCGCCAGCAAGTGCAGGTGTGGGTTATCGAGTATGTACGGCGTCTTACGGACTTTTGAACTTAGCTCCCGTTTGCTTTTCTTTGTGTTTAGTTATAGTGTCTCTGTGTTTTTCCCCGTAGTGTTTTTCGTGTTTTGTTTGTTTGTTTTGGTACGTGGTCACTGTATATATATATATATATATATATATATATCTTCACCCAGCACTATAAATAAACGTTCAACTTCACTGCACAACATGGATCCTGCTCTCTTCTCTGGACTCATGTCGTTACAGAATAACCCACCAGCTAAGGATCCAGCGGGAAGGAATAACGTTATGGACTCTTTTTGCAAGCCGTTTAGTCAAGACATTTTGTCAGCGCGTTTAGCCGCACTAGCGCTAGCATTTGATGCTAATGATGCTAACCGGCTAGTCACCACTGTCCGGCTGCACACTCTAGCGTTTCAATCGCTGATCGAACAGGGTGACCTTCTAGCACGAGTGCTAGCACCTACGGGTAAGCACCAGAAACCCCCTTATAAGTTTAACGGCAGTCCAGGTGGTTGTCTGCCATTTATCGCCCAGTGCCGCCGTTATTTTTCAAGTGCTCGTTTTTTCCCATCTGAAAAAACTAAATGTGAGGTTTTTTTACTCTTCTTGAGCGACGAGGCTTTACTGGCTATAGCGGCGGTCTGGGATTTCTACTGGCTACAACCCATGGATATTACCCACTATATGCACTAGATTTATGAAAGCTTTTCCGGACTTTCTGAGCACTCTGTGTCTGCATCTGAGCTCTCGCCAGCGTCTGCATCTGAGCTCTCGCCAGCGTCTGCATCTGAGCTCTCGCCAGCGTCTGCATCTGAGCCCTCGCCCGCGTCTGCATCTGAGCCCGCGACAGCGTCTGCGTCTGCACCAGAACTGTTATCTGTACTGTCTATTGAGCCTCCTGTGCTGCCTTTTGATTCCCCTGTGCTGCCTTTTGATTCCCCTGTGCTGTCCCTTCAGCATCCCTTTCTGTTCATTCAGGGTCCCTCTCAGCCCATTCGGGGTCCCTCTCAACCCATTCGGGGTCCCTCTCAGCCCATTCGGGGTCCCTTTCAGCCCATTCGGGGTCCCTCTCAGCCCATTCGGGGTCCCTCTCTGTCCCTTCAGGATCCCTCTCTGTCCCTTCAGTGCCTATTTCGGTCCCTTCAGTGCCTCTTTCGGGCCCCTCAGAGTTTGCTTTGTCCCCTTCGGGCCCCTCGGAGTTTGTTTTGTCCCCTTCAGGCCCCTTGGAGCATGCTTTGGAGCATGCTTTGTCCCCTTCAAGCCCCTCAGAGTTTGCTTTGTCCCCTTCAGGCCCCTCGGAGCATGCTTTGTCCCCTTCAGGCCCCTCGGAGCATGCTTCCTCCCCTTTGGTCCCCTCGGATCCTCTCGAGTCCATCTCGGCCCTTACTGAGTCCCAAGAGTCCCTCTCTGGCCCTTTGGGTCCCTCAGAGTTAGGTGGTTCCCCTTTGGGTCCCTCAGAGTTAGGTGGTTCCCCTTTGGGTCCCTCAG
>JAOTRA010063497.1:0-15540 GCA_026260255.1 Pseudolaguvia tuberculata | reverse complement strand
TGTGTGTGTGTGTGTGTGTGTGTGTGTGTGTGTGTGTGTGTGTGTGTGTGTGTGTGTGTGTGTGTGTGTGCATCCTACTGTCTTCAGGTAATTAATTATTCAAAAGTCTAAAAATATGCTGAAATGTTCTCTACCCAGCAGGGGTTGGGGGCAGCAAGCAGGTAGGCAAATGAAGAAAATGCCAAGCACCTGCACTCACACTTATTCACAAAATTAACCATCACATATTTTGCCAGAAAAGATATTGTAGCACCCACATTAAAAAAAAACACACTGCTACTTCATTAAACAGTGTGAAAAAGACTCCATTCTACTGGAGCTTTACTGCTTTTGAATGACAGCTGTGAAACAATAGCCAAGTCCACACCACACCCTTTTCAAAATCTGTCAACGTAAACACACACACACACACACACACACACACACACACACACACACACACACAAAAATTGTCCTCCAGACACCAGCTTATTTCTTCCCCAAACATTTCTAACTCAGAGAAAACAGCGAGAACCGATGACCTTGTTCACATTCATAAGCTAAGCAGTAGTGAGAAGAAGCAAGCGCAGCACAAAAAGAACTTTCTAACCAAACAACAAGGCTATCTTTAGGCAACAATCTTTAGATAAGAGAAGCCATACGGTGTGTATAATTTCCACACGATATGTGGAATAAGAATTCTTGCTTTTTAAAACAGGGTGGGCACTGAGAGGAAACTGTGGGATTAAGATATGCAGGCTTGCATTTCAAGAAGCCCAATGAAGCCACTGAGACGTCTGGCCTTCAAATAAACAATCATAACAAGTGCAGCCAAGACACATGGAGGAAAGGGGGCGGGGCATGACCTCGACTTAAACCTGCATAAGAAAGAAAGACTGTTTATACTTGGGTAGCCACACTGAATGGGCTTCCAGGACTTCAGGGTTCAGATAAGGAAACATTATACAAAATTGCCTCCATTGATGTCAACATCTAATACATCACTAGCTTCATGTTCCCACCCTGCACAATCTAAAATGTCTTTTTAAATGTCTCACCCTATACATAGCTTCTACCATCTCTTAAAACATAGATTAATTTAAGCATTTCCATCACTGGGCAGCGTGGTGGCATAGTGGTTAGCACAGTCGCCTCACAACAAGGAGGTCCTAGGCTGGAGATCTTTCTGTGTGGAGTTTGCATGTTCTCTACGCGCTTGTGTGGGTTTCCTCCAGGTACTTTGGTTTCCTCCCACAGACATGCATAACATGTCAATTGGTGAATCTAAATTGTCCACAGGAGTGAATGTGTGTGTGAATGGTACGATGGACTGGCAACCTGTCCAGGGTGTATCCCTGCCTCTTGCCCTATGTGAGCTGGGATAGGCACCAGCAGACCCCTGTGAACCCGAATTAGAGAATAAGCGGGTAAGAAGATGAATGAATTTAGATCACTGTTGATGAATCATTTAATAGTGATGTATTAACTGAGGCAGGGAGTTAAGTATAATAAAAAATTATACTTAAATTATTGGTTAAGGTGCTGGACTGATACCAGAAAGTTTGTTTCCCACCACCACCAAGCCTCCACTGTGGGCCCCTGAGCAAGGCCCTTAATCCTCAATTTCTCTGTTGAGAATTTTTTTTTATGATTTCAACCTTGCGATATATTATAAAAGAGGGAAAACTAGATCAGTTCAAGTGTGGATGAAAAAGAAAAAAACAGGCACAGATCGGCGATATACTGTAGTATAAATAGTGATCATATACTATATACTGCAAATTGCTGCGACCAGTCACATGCATTTAGGGAGATTATTGAACTATTACTTTATAACCAAACTTTATATTCCCTGATTCTACATTATACCAAATAAGGAGTGGAGGAGGTGGTAGAACATTGGTTAAGGTACTGAACTGCTAAATGGAAGTTTGTGGGTTTGATTCCCAGTATAACCAATTAGCCACTGTTGGACCCCTGAGCAAGGCCCAACAAACCCCCAAATTTCTCATTTGTATTAATGAAATAAACGAGTCACTTTGAAGGGCATCTGACAACTGCTGTAAATGTTAAAGCTACCAGACAAACTGTAAAGAACAACTAAATCTTTTTTAGTCATTACGATGTTTGCTGATCCTCACACTTCCTACCTCCAGCCGCTAACTCTTTTTTAAATGCATAATATATTAGATTATTTTGGGTGGCACGAAGGTGTAGTGGTTAGCAGGGTTGCCTCACAACAAGAAGGTCCAGGGTTCGATTCCCGAGTCGGGGATCTTTGCAGAGTTTGCATGATCTCCCCGAGCTTATGTGGGTTTCCTCCTGGTACTCCGATTTCCTCCCACAGTACAAAAACATGCAGATTAGATTGATTGGTGATTCTAAATTGTCCATAGGAGGGAATGCCTGTGAATGGTTGCTTGTCTATGTGTTGCCCTGAGATGGACTGGCAAACCGTCCAGAGTGAACCCCCGCCTCTCGTCCTATGCGCGCTGGGATAGGCGCCAGCAGACCCCCGTGACCCTGAATTAGGGAATAAGCGGATAAGAAGATGAACGAATGGATGATGATATTTGAAGCTTAAGCATATTTACACACAATACCTACTCTATCTCTTTCGCATTTTCTGTTTCCCTCTCTATCTATTTCTCTCCCTCTCCCTCTCTATCTCTTTCTCTACCTCTCTATCTCTCCCTTTCTCTAAACAACAAAGCCAAGAGAGAAAATCTGTTTGTCTTGACAAGGGCATCTATCACCCATTTCTCTCACTTTCACACTGAAGGGCTTGAAGCATCTTTATAATTACATCTACTGTAAGTGCTGCAGGAGTGCTATAAGAGCGATTATCAGAGCAATCTCTGCCGAAACCTGAAACTATATCTAGCAGCTCTTATTATACAGCACCAAAAACCCAGAGGTTTAAATGCCCTGTACATTAAAACGCTTCAATTGATATTCGATCCCCTCTTTTCTCTAAGCTCGTTAAGGCACTCAGAGTTGGATAGACTTGAAAGCATAGTGTCTGTGAGATGATGAATGATGAGAAGATGCTTCTTCACCGAAACTCCACATTTTACATAGACAAACAAAAATCTGTGCCAAGGAGGCTTAAATCTTGATGTGTCAAGATTAAAATGTGTAAATTAATTAACTTAAAAATAAAAGTACATTTAATACAGATTAATATTCTTCTTTTTCTTCTTTCGGCTGCTCCCAGCCTACCCTGTCCTCCAGCCTACATCTGCCTCTTTCACCTCAACTACCTGCACGTCTTCCCTCACCACATCCATAAACCACAGAGTACTATTATCGCAAATGTCAAATTTAAAATCCTAAAAATGTCAACAACTTAATACAAGCAGAGGAAATCTATATCACATGGGTTTATTGGGAGAACATCCACACACCTAGGAAGTGAAGTTTGATCAATTGGATATGCAATAACATGCTAATGAATGGGATATTTGATATGCAATGTAATATTTTCTTTAAAAAATCACATAACCAACAAGTTCTTTTGAAGAACCCAGTTTTTGAAGATTTTTCATATATTCATCTTTTAACCTGCTTAACCCAGCACACGTAGGGCAAAAGAGAGGAAGCACCCTGCGTGTCAGTGCTACACAGAGACGAACAAACTACACACCCTCACAATTCACTGGGCAATTTATTTTTATGCACAATCAACAATCAACCTAACGTACTGTAGGAGAAAAATGGAGTACCTGGAGGGGGAGAACATGAAAACCCTGCATAGGAAAACCGCCAGGAATTCAACACACACACATATATATGTGTATGTATGTGTGTGTGTGTGTGTGTGGCTGTATAGTGAAGTTCATTCATCTTCTTGCCCGCTTATTCCCGAATCCAGGGTCACGGGGGTCTGCTGTGCCTATCCCAGCACACATAGGACGAGAGGCGGGGGTACACCCTGGACGGGTCGCCAGTCCATCTCAAGGCAACACATAGACAAACAACCATTCACACACACATTCACTCCTATGGACAAATTACCATCATCAAACAGCCTAATCTGCATGTTTTTGGACTGTGGGAGGAAACCGGAGCACCCGGAGGAAACCCATGCAGGCGGGAAATTCTTGTTGTGAGGCGACTGTGCTATCCACTACGCCACCGTGCCGCGTATAGTGAAGTTGATATACTAAATTAAACTGCTAAAGATATGTCCTGCAGATAACATCAAAGAACAGCAAATCTACTTGTGTCAGATGCAAGAAATTTCACTTCTTGTCAGTATCAGCACAGTTTCTGCATCATGTGACCTATGCTAAAATTTACCATACATTTACATTTACAGTATTTGACAGACACCCAGAGTGACTTAAATTTATCTTATACTATCTTATGCTATACAACCAAGCAATCGAAGTTAAGGGAGCAGAACAGGTACACACAGTGATAACTTGCTGATGCTTAGCATAGAACTCATCATTTCAACACATTAATCATTTAGCCATTAATTTCCAATCCCAATTTTCTGATCAAAATGATAATGCATGCAAATAACTTTTTTTTATCAAGTTTGCCAAATGCCTAGAATATAACAATTAAAAATGAAACACATGTATAATCATTTCAAACACTGTTGTGGTTTTCAGTGATAAATTGCAGCTTGCTGTTTCTCTAAAGTTTTATAAAAAAAAATCCCAGGGTACTTAAATGTTTCAAATATTTATTTAAATGTTTTAAAAAGTTATTCTGGATTTATGTAGGAATCATAATTCCTCCTTATACACTGCAAGTCGAATGTGCGGATCGGGGCATATGTAGGGGCATATCCTTATACCCACTTAAGTGATGTTATGACAGTCCATTTTTGAAGTGGCATTCCTTCATTCTTTTCAGTCATCACGTTCTAATTGTCCCTGGAGGACTTAAATGGGGTAATTGAGGTTAGAACATAAAAGGCTGGCCTGGGTGTTCATTTAAACATAAAACATGGGTATAAGTTACATCTGTCGCTTAAGAGGGCGTGCCGACAAGTCTGCTCGCCTTATAAAAATGCTTCTTAAAAGAAACTGGAGACAGCTTTACTGCTGACCGGTTAGCAAGAGAACAGCAAAATTGCCTTTGCCATATGTGTAACCTACCAGAGACACCATTCGGTTGGTGCTTCAGTTCTTGCATTACTCGTGTATTTTTCTGTTTGCTTGATTGTGTGTAATGAGTTGGCACCATGTTCTGTTTATAATAGATGAATGAACATTATCCATCATACATAAACAGGATGGATGGATGGATGGATGGATGGATGGATGGATCTAACAAAATACCATAAAAAAGATAGAATGCATTAAATTCTTGTATACTTGACTAGTCAATAAATACTTTTTCCAAGAATATTAGAAACTTACCAACCACTTCTGGAATACACAGATATTCTTACTTTAAGTCAGCAAACACAAAGGCACAGTTGTTTTTTGTTACCTTATGGTTAATTTTTAGCTCCCTTTAGTGAGTAAATGACTGACTCTGGAAAAAGTATGTAAACAAAGATTAAGCAGTGGAAAGCATCACTCAGTCCTTCTGTCAGAACCTCACCGGTGGTTCACACATTTACTATACTGAATAATACAGCTTGTGCGATTTCTGTTCTTAAAATACATGTGTATGGCAAAAACCCTGTCATTTCCTACAATAAGGCAAACTACTTACACAGCTACTCAGGACCATACATTCACATACACCACCAACACACTTCCTGCCTGTACAGTTGCCAGCATCCTGCTTCCTCCTTTATTCACCAAGTTAAGTAAAATAACCTGACCACTAGCCATGAACTCCAAAACTAGCCATGAACTCCAAAACTATGGCACAAAAACAGAAAAACACAGATGAAGGGGGGGGGGGGTGTCAACCAAAAGGTTAAATGATTGTTTTGAAATTCCCTGGCAAGCCCCCTAATAGTCAGTCCACAAATGGTTTGTCAGGATATAAAGATTCCAAGGGCCTTTACTCATAGTGGAGCCAGAAATGTCTCGGCCTCTATTGTTCCCAGTTCCACAAATATTTGATGACGGCACGTCTAGCATAGGCCAATCCTACCACCCCCCATTTTACATTTAGCAAACCACCAAAAAAAGTTATGCTAGCCTGTCATATTTCAGATACTTCTTCCTCCCTCACAAGCTGTAATAGATGTTTAAACTCTTGTACTACAATGGTTCATTTTGAACTGTTTCAGGAATAGCAGAGTGGTAAAGTATAGCGAGTTTGCCTAGTTCTAAAACGTTTATCTGAGAAGCCTCAAAAATTATTTCAGTAAAATTTTTAAGCTTGATTCAAACAGAAATTATTTGTAGTAAATTCTACACATTCAGGATTTGGATGAAAGATCAGGGTCTGATTCCAAGCTTCACGGAATTTCCACTGCTACGTCCCTGAGCAAAACCCTTAACACAGGGGTTGGGAACCAGGTGTGGTTCTTTTGATGATAAAGCATAAAATATTATCACTTGTTTTAATCCATCCATCGATTTTTCCACTGCTCATGACCTGTTCATGGCTGCAGTTGGCTGCAGGAGCAAATGTCCTGTGAGGAATTAAACATAGCCCCTCCCCCTTGTTTAGCGTCGTCATCCTGGATTTGGTTTCCAGGGCGATGACGCATTATTTAAGGATCATTTAGGATAATTAACGATCACCGAGTGCTTTTGATAATGTTTGTTCTTGCTTGCTATTTGTTCTTTTGCTCCTGAGTAACCCTGTGTTTTGTCCCTTTGCTCCTGAGTAACCCCGTGTTTTGTCCGTTCGCTCCTGAGTAACCCCGTGTTTTGTCCGTTCGCTCCTGAGTAACCCCGCGATTTGAGTTGGTTTAAGTTCGGTTTAAGTTTCCCCATGTTTTGGTTTGATTTTGTGTTCAGTCTGGGAGTCAATAAATACGTGTTACCTGCAACATGGATCCGATCTCCGTTAATCCATTCCATGTCCATTGTTTTAATTGGATGATATTAGCCTACGTTGGCCGTTGCTAGGTAAACAGGTAAACGCCCCTTTTTGTATCAGTCGGAAAATATATTTTATGGCTCTCACTGAAATAAATTTCCAAATATATAACTCTCCGAGTCAAAAATGTTCCCGACCCCTGCCATAACCCCTAATTGCATAGCAGTATAAACGAGATAAGGTGAGTCACTCTGGATAAGAGTGTCTACAGAAAGATGTAAATATAAATCTAATAGTATGTGAACATATAATAAAATAAAGCATTAAGGTGTGTTATTGGCTAGCACTGTTTCCGAACAGCAACAACACTTAAGTTTGATTCCAGGGCAGGGGCTTTTCTTGTATGTTCTTTTTCCACTTGCATGGGTTAACTCCATGTGCTACGGTTCAAAAACATGCATGCTAGATTGATTGGTAATTCTAAATTGCCCATAGACGTGAGTGTGTGTGTGTGGCTTTGTGATAGGCTGGTGACTGGTTCAGGTTGCTTTTTGACCTTCGTAGAGCTTGAATAATCTGTAACCCAGGGTTATAGAAGAATTCTTCCTCTTCTTCTCCTCCTTTCGGCTGCTCCCGTTAGGGGTCGCCACAGCGCTCGCTCTTCTCCACACTACCCTGTCCGCTACATCTGCCTCTTTAACCCCAACTACCTGCATATTCTCCTTCACCACAACCTCCGCTTTGGTCTTCCTCTTTTCCTCCTCCCCGGATGGACCTCAGCAATCTTCTACCAATATACTGCATGTCCCTCCTCTGCACATGTCCAAACCATCTCAACCTAGCCTCCCTCACCTTGTCTCCAAAACCTCGGGTTATAGAAGAATAAATGAATTAATTAATATAATCAAAATAATCAAATTATTCTTTATCTAGAAATAATTTTTTTTCATATTAACAGTAAAATCAATTCAAACATTAACCATAAATGAAATAAGCTTATTTTATTTAATTAGCAATACTGTAAATGAGAATATGCTGCAGTGGTTTATGGCGTGGCTAAAAAGGCTTAGTTTGATATGATATGATCTTTTTTTTTTGTCCTTCAGCTGCTCCCGTTAGGGGTTTCCACAGCGGATCCGCACATTCGACTTGTCGGGGTTGATCTTCTTACTTAATATTACCAAATGACATTAATCAAGTTGGTACTGG
This sequence comes from Pseudolaguvia tuberculata, assembly GCA_026260255.1. Taxonomy (NCBI): domain Eukaryota; kingdom Metazoa; phylum Chordata; class Actinopteri; order Siluriformes; family Sisoridae; genus Pseudolaguvia; species Pseudolaguvia tuberculata. The sequence continues at coordinate 7,443 of JAOTRA010063497.1, read as the reverse complement.
ACGATGTCATATATTCTTCAGCATGCTGGTATCAGCTTTCTATGATGCACAACCTTCTGCTTCTCCTGCACTGCATCAAACAGAAAACGATTATTCTGCAAGAAACATCCAGCCGAGTCACTGAGTGTACGGTTACCTGGATTCTCTTTCTATCTCAATCACCTTTTCTGTAATTTACTTTTTTAAAACGGTGGAGGACACGGTGGAGTAGTGGCTAGCACGGTTGCTTTACAACAAGAAGATCCTGGGTTCGATTCCCTGGCCAGAGATCTTTCTGTGCTGAGTTTGCATGTGCTTGTGTGGGTTTCTTCTGGGTATTCAGGTTTCCTCCCAGAGTCCAAAAACATGTAGATTAGGTTGATTGGTGATTCTAAATTGTCCATAGGAGTGAATGTGTGTGTGAATGGTTGTTTGTCTATGTGTTCCCTGCGATGGACCCATTCAGGGTGTACTCTGAACACTCTATGTCGCTGGGATAGGCGCCAACAGACCCCCGTGACTCCTAGTTAGAGAATAAGCGGGTAAGAAGATAAATGAAGGACTGAATGTAATGAGCTGAACTATGCCCCCTCCCACATTTGCAGCGTCATCGCCCTGACAACCAACCCGCACAATCCATTATTTAAGGCGACGCGCCACTTACCATGACGTGGATCATTGTTTATATGTTACTATGTCTTCACTGTTTACTTTACTAAGCAACTTTGTATTCTGATCGTCTTATTAGTTTTCCTGATTTTATACTTTGGATTTGTCTGCCAAATGTTGAACTGTCTGCTTTGAACGAATATTCTATGCACCTTGGAATACTTAGTTTTGATAATTAAATTCTGGATTTCTACATACTGATTTCCCTGCATCATGGATCTGGCCCAAACCACTCCAATACATGTACAAAACCCCCCAAACAATTATTGTCCTTGGTTCCCAAATGCTAACTGGACGTAAACAGGAAATGGGGTGTAAAAGGTAAAAATTATCCCGTCCCAGCTCATGTTGAAACATTGCAGAGATTCAAATTTAAAATATTGTTAAGAGTCAATGACGTTTATAGTGTGAACATAGAATAGCTTGTCTTTTACAAGTATAGAATCATTGCCTTTTGTACAAAAGTGATCAGCTATGGTAAGTCAGGCGTCTCAACCGGTTAGCCCAATGCTATCAGAAGAGTTGGAAGCACCCACTGCAGCTCCTTTCTTTTCCAAGGATATTCTTTTGCTTCAGGCTTCTTCCAAAAAGATGAAACAGATGAGTGTCATCACCAGGGAAAGAGGCTAATGCGTGCATTGGCTAAGCTAGATTTAATTAAGGACCATTCTAATGACCATAATTAAGTAGAAGCGAAATAAGTCTAGTACAGAATATGCTGAATTTTCACTACTACAAATCAGAAACGTGGCAAAACTACGAAGGACATGTGCTTTTTATTTGCAATACAGATTTGCTTTTCACAGTACAGTCATAATATTCCATTTTCTTCATGGCCTATGGTATGTTTTTTTGAATGGTTTATTGCCAAATAACATTTAGTCAATAGCGCTTAGTTACAACCTGTAGTCCTTAAAGGGTCCAAGCACACAGGAGCGATCTTTGCGGTGTCTTTCTTTGTGATCGTTCTTTGCAGAAATAGCCCATAACTTTGAGCAGGCATTATATTTCATCTATGCAGGTGAGATTACATTTACATGAAGATATATCCAACAAGGAGATGCTGCGCGGTGCCGTAGTGGTTAGCACAATTGCCTAACAACAAGAGTGTCCCGGGTTTGATTCCCGGGTAGGGGATCTTTTTGTGCAGAGTTTGCATGTTCTCCCAGCGCTTGCGTGGGTATCCTGTGGATACTCCGGTTTCCTCCCACCATCCAAAAACATGCAGATTAGGTTGATCGGTGATTCTAAATTGCCCATAGGAGTGAATGCATGTGTGAGTGGTTGTTCGTCGATGTGGAAAATAAGGAATTAGGAAATAAGCGAGTAAGAAGATGAATGAATGAATATCCTACGAGGAATCTTCCAATATTTCTATTTCTAATATCTATTAACACGCTTTATTTCAATACGCATAGCTATTAAATGTTTATTCCTTATCAAAAGAAAGTCTTATCCTGACATTTTGGAAAACTTGAAAGCTTGTGTTCTCCCTTGTGCCCCCTGGCAATAAGATGCCACATATAGAGAACAGTCACACCGGCTTAGTGCTAATGAAGGAAGACAGATGGGAGACAGGGTTTCGTGTCACTATTGCTTAGACCATGGTGTACGCTTCAAAGTCTTGCAAATGGCACAACTGATCTAAATGACAAAATAAACAGTATTTAAAACTCATAACTCAGAATGATTGAGTACAAAGCTTTATGGACAGGAAAGATGGAACATTGCATTGCAGTTTCTAAATGAACCATATCACAACGTACTCCTGAGACAGGCCCTGAAGTTCAAAACAATCCTTAAAAGAGAATGAAACATCACATGGCAAAAGCAGATGCAACCCAAATGCTTTTAATAGAATAAGCAGCTGACAGACTTAGGAAAGGTATGACTTAATTTACTTAATTAAAAGTGCTAAAGGTCATTCTATTAAAATACATTGGCGTAATTGATGAATAAGACCTCCATGAAAGGTCATAACCTTGAGATTTGGAGGAAATCAGATGGGGAGTATTCTTGGCTTATTCTGTCTTTTGTAGTTTTCTATACAAATGTTTATATGTTTTTATTTGTAAAGAAAATGATTATTGAATTTCCAAAGCCTTGATTGGAAAAAGCGGATAAAGACAGGAAATGGATAGATATTTTTTGCGTTTTTCCTATTGACTTGGGTAGTCTCCAGAAATATCCCTGATATAAACAGAAAAAAAACAGGGCTGCTACCAATAGTAGCAGGCTCTGCATTTGGTACCTGTGCCTTTATTGGGGACTGACCCCGACTGATACACCTCTTAATACTACCACTATCATGTCATAATTATAAAAACCATCGATACCATGCAAAAACACAATATAACACAGAGAGAGAGAGAGAGACAGAGAGAGAGAGAGAGAGAGAGAGAGAGAGAGAGAGAGAGAGAGATATTTTGTGTGTTGAGGAAAAACCTAGGAAGAAAACTCCAAACCTCTACAGTACAACTACATCTGTACCACATACATTTTATGGAGCAGTTTGGAATTAAAATTTAACAAATAACTTGACAAAAGAATGGGTCGGCTCGGTGGTGCAGTGGTTAGCACGCTCGCCTAACAACAAGAAGGTCCCGGGTTTGATTCCCAGTGGGTTATGGGCCTTGCTCAAGGACCCACAGTGGTCGCTTGGTGGAGGTGGGACTCGAACTCCGGTCTTTCCTGTATTAGTCAAACATCTTAACCATTAGGCTACCACTTCCCTGGTAGTTCAGGGCTATCTTTGGGGATAACTGAACGCTACACAATGTTTAATTTCATTCATTCATTCATTCATTCATTCATTCATTCATTAATCCATCTTCTTACCCGCTTATTCCCTAATTCGGGGTCACAGGGGTCTCCTGGTGCCAGCTCACATAGGGCAGGGGTACACCCTGGACGGGTCGCCAGTGCATCACAGGGCAACACATAGACAAACAACCATTCACACACACATTCACTCCTATGGACAATTTATCACCAATTGACCTAATCTGCATGTTTTTGTAGGCGGCAACCGGAGTACCCGGAGGAAGCTGACACAAGCATGGGGAGAACATGCAAACTCGAACCCGGGACCTTCTTGTTGTGTGCTAACCAGTATGTCATCATGCCTGCCCAATGTTTAAATTTTCTGGCATTAATTGAGTGGTAAATTTGGAATCTGATAGGTTACAGAAACAGGCCAGCACTACTGATGAACATGGCAGCACATAAAAAATTAGATATTCATTCATTCATTCATTCATTCATTCATTCATTCATTCATTCATACAACTACACACACACACTTATTCCTATAAGCAATTAAGAATCACCAATCAACCTAAGGCATTATATATTTTTGGACTGTGGGAGGATACCACCAGAAACCAAACCATCTCATATACCAAACCATCTCAACCTAGCCTCTCTCACCTTTTCTCCAAAACATCCTACATGCGCCGTCCCTCTAATAAACCCATTTCTAATCCTGTCCATAATGATAATCAGATATCAGAGCTAAAATTATGCTATATTTGTTTTGCAGGAAACGTATTTGTGGTGAGTCTGGCAGTAGCAGATCTGGTGGTGGCAGTTTATCCCTACCCGCTTGTACTGACGTCTATTTTCAATGATGGATGGAACCTGGGTTTCTTACATTGCCAAATCAGTGGATTTTTAATGGGACTAAGTGTCATTGGATCCATATTCAACATCACTGGCATTGCCATAAACCGCTACTGTTATATTTGTCACAGCCTCAAATATGACAAGCTCTACAACAAAAAAAACTCCCTGTGCTACATTATCCTCATTTGGATCCTGACCATTTTGGCTATAGTGCCGAACTTTTTTGTCGGTTCGCTGCAGTATGATCCGAGGGTGTACTCTTGCACCTTTGCGCAGTCAGCCAGTTCAGCTTACACTATTGCTGTAGTCTTCTTTCACTTCATCCTTCCTATATTGGTTGTCACGTATTGCTACATGAGAATCTGGATTTTGGTCATCCAGGTGCGAAGACGCGTCAAGCCTGAGTTTCGAACCAAGCTTACGCCAAATACGGTTAGGAATTTTGTCACTATGTTTGTAGTGTTTGTACTTTTCGCCATCTGTTGGGCACCGCTCAACTTTATTGGCCTGGCGGTAGCCGTCAACCCTGGGCGAGTTGCACCTCTCATTCCGGAGTGGCTTTTTATATTTAGTTATTTCTTGGCTTATTTTAACAGCTGCCTTAATGCTATTGTCTATGGCTTGCTCAATCAGAACTTTAGACAAGAGTACAAAAATATTATCATTTCCTTTTGTACTGCTAGGATGTTCTATCCAGACAGCACTAATGACACTGTAGACAGGATACGAAGCAAGCCGTCTGCTTTAATGTCAAACAATAACCAAGTCAAAGTTGACTCAGTGTAATCAACCAAAATTACCCAGACCTATGGGGACTGTAAATGGTATTATATTTACATTACATTTACATTTACAGCGTTTGGCAGATGCCCTTATCCAGAGCAACTGGAGGTTAAGCTTCTACCATTATATATGAACAATTATTCAGACATACAAGGTCTATGAATGCATATTACTTTTATGCTAGAAATATCCTCTTTCATGTTTAGTTCTTGTTTTCATTGATGATTGTGTAGCCAAATGTTAAGGATAAATGGTGGTCCAATATCTATCTATAGTAATGTGGAAAAAGTGTTGGCCCCCTTCCTGATTTCCAATCTTTTTCCATGTTTGTCACACGTGTTTCAGATCATCAAACTAATGTAAATATTAGTCAAAGATAACATGAGTAAACACAAAACACTGTGTTTAAATGAAGGATTTTATTATTAAGGGAAAACAAAATCCAAAACTACATGGCCCTGTGTGAGAAAGTGTTTGACCCCGGTTAAAACATAACTGTGGTTTATCACACCTGAGTTCAATTTCTCCAGCCACACTCAGGCCTGATTACTGCCACACCTGTTGGCAATCAAGAAATCACTTAAATAGGACCTGCCTGACAAAGTGAAGTAGACCAAAGGATCCTCAAAAGCTAGACATCATGCAGAGATCCAAAGAAATTCAGAAACAAATGAGAAAAAGAATAATTTGGCTCTATCAGTCTGGATATGGTTTTCAAGCCATTTCTAAAGCTTTGGGACTCCAGTGAACCACAGTGAGAGCCATTATCCACAAATGGCCAAAATATGGAACAATGGAGAAACTTCCTTGGAGTGGCCGGCCGACAGAGATTACACCAACTCATCCAACAGGTCACAAAAGACCCCACAACAACGTCCAAAGAAGTGCAGGCCTCACTTGCCTTCAATTAAGGTTCATGACTCCACCATAAGAAAGAGAATGGGGGCAAAAATGGTCTGCATGGCAGAGTTCCAAGCCGAAAACCGCTGCTGAGTAAAAAACATAAAGGCTCGTCTCAGTTTTACCAGAAAACAACTTGATTATTCCAAAGACTTTTGGGAAAATACTTTGTGGACTGATCGCTTGTATAATTTCAGAACTTTTTTGAAGTGTACAGAGTGATGTAAACATCAGTGCCATTTTTGTGGTGAAACAGTAATTCATTAGGACTAGAAATCAACTTTGAGTTTAAAAATATTTTTTCTCAAATTTGTAGCCACAAATCTGTAAATAAATACTAATACATTTTACAAAAAAGAAATTCTGCTTTTATGTGTTTTCATTTTCTTACCCGCTTCTTCCCTAATTCGTCACGGGGGTCTGCCAATCCATCGCAGGGTCACACAAACAAACAACCATTCACACACATTCACTGCTATGGGAGTCAATTTTAACTCACCAAACAACCTAACGTGCATGTTTTGGACGGTGGGAGGAAACCAGATCCCCGACCAAGGAATAAAACCCAGTACCTTCTTGTTGTGACACAACATTGCTAAACACTACGCCACCGTGCTGCCTTTATGTGTTTCATTATCTTGTATTAGACTTTATGTATGTAGGGGGCAGCACTGTGCCTTAGTGGTTAGTACTGTTGCCTCACAGCAAAAATATTTGCATGAGTTTTTGCTGGGTTCTCCAGTTTTTTCCCAGTTGAAAAACATGTAGATTAACTTGATAATTGGTGATTCTAAATTGTCCATAGGAGTTAATGTGATTGTGTGGTCTAAGGACTAGTTACCTTATTAGCGGTCCTGTTCCAGCCTTATAGAGCTGGGATAGGCTCCAGCTGACTCACATGACCCCAAATTAGTAAACAAGCTGGTTGAATAAATGTGTGAAAGTTGTAAATATGTACCATATTTAATATTTTCTTTAGAAAAACATTTGCTGTAAAATATGACAAGTGTTATTTCTCCACATGAGCCTTCTCCTCAATATATCTCCTCTATATGTCCCTGCCTACAGCATACAGTATATCCTGCACTCAGTCGCTTGTGTGTCTCTGTGTGAGGAAATGAGGGCAGTGTATATGTGTAGTCTGTTTATTTGAAAGAGATCATCTATAGATAAGATTCTATAGACGTTTAATCTTTGGATCTTTTCTTTGGCCAGAAAAGCAGAAGAAAACAATAATCTAGTCTTCTGTAGAACATTATTGTACCAACATATCATTTATGTTCATAGGACCAAAGTCTGGTTGATATACTTATCCAGTCTCCCACTAGGTCTCTAAAAGCAACTTGGAAAATATTATGTCCTGTTATTGTTATTACCACAGATGCCATCTTTGCTTTAAGGATGTTGTTGTTGAAGTATAGAGAAGGCCAGAAGGAGTTGCATTGTGTGTTTGTGGATCTGGAGAAAGCGTACGACAGGGTTCCGAGA
>JAOTRA010063448.1:0-15546 GCA_026260255.1 Pseudolaguvia tuberculata | reverse complement strand
AATAGGGCACAGGGTCTTTTCACATTGTTTTAGCACCCAAAACCCCCATCATCCTCGGGTTTTCCTGTTTGCAGACGCATGACCCAGTTCTTTCATGGAGTGAGAGGAATATTGTCAAGTGGTCACCGCATTGTCAGGCACAGTGTCTACCCTATGCAATGAATCCTTCCTTTCCATGTTACTCCATCCTGTCCACTCAATCACACAACTGATTATCATTAACTTCCAGAGGTTTTTAGTAAACAGAGAGCAGCCGATCTCCCTCCTTGTCGACCTGGTGTCTGTGCCATGGAACTGCTACCTCATACCATGCCACCCAGAAACCATGTGTACTTTATCTGAACCAGAGTCTACAACGCTAGAAGAGTACATTAAGAAAATACTGACTAATAGGCACATTCTGCCTTCGAACTTCACCTGCAGCGTCAGAGTTCTTCTTTGAGAGAAGAAGGATGTCGGCCTTCGTCCATGTATTAACTATCAGGGCTTGAATAACATTACTGTGAAGTACCGGTACTTCTTGCCTCTGGCTCCCGCCACCCTTGAACAATTATGTGACGCCAGAGTGTTCACGAAATTATACCTTTGAAGTGCCTATAATCTGATCATAATTTGGGAGCGATATGAGTGGAAAACAACCTTCAGCACGTCAAGGGGTCACTATGAGTACCTGGTAATGCCCTATGGTCTATTTAACGCTCTTGCTGTTTTCCAGTCATTTATTATTGACATAATGCGATACCTACTTAACACGTTTGCCATTGCTTATATTGATGACCTGCTAATCTACATCAAGAATTTGTCACAACACAAAGTCCATGTACGTACTGTGCTCCAGCGTCTACTGAAGAATTGGCTATTTGAAAAGGTAGATAAATGTGAGTATCACCGGTTACAAATCCAGTTACTGCATAAGCAAACAGGGGGTGTCAATGGAGGCCAGCCGAGTTCAGGCTGCGGCAGAATGGCCGACACCTAAATTTGTCACGGAGATACAGAGGTCCCTGGGGTTTGTTAACTTTTACCACCGTTTTATCAGAAACTACAGTATCACCGCAGCCCCACTCATGAGAAGCTTCACAAACCTGTCAAACTCATGGACAGTGGCTCCAGAAAAATCATTTAGGGTGGTAAAGAACAAGTTCACAATTGCTTCTATTCTATGTCACCCTTGAGCTTTTTACTCCTGTAAACTTGCAGAGAATCACTACGATGTAGAGAATAAAGAACTATCAAGCGTTAGTAGAGTAGAGGAATTAATTGGAGGGCAGCTCACACCCATTCACAGCATTCACTGACCATAAAAACCTAGAGAACACCAAGGGGGCTCAACGGCTGAATGCTAGATAGGCGTGGTGGGCGCTATTCTTCACAAGGTTTCAGTTCACCGTAACCTACCGCCCAGGTTCAAAGAATCGTATCAGCTCTGAGGTGGTATTAGTCCCTGTTTTATAGGACATTTGAGCTAGTGATCTCTCAGATGGGCCACCTGGCCACATCGATATTTAGAGCACTCCTGCCTATCTAGTGGTTGCTTGGTGGAGCTAAGAATTGAATCCCAGTCTTTCTGGTATCAGGCCAGCACCATAACCACTTAGCCACCGCTACCCACAGTAATAGATTAATAAGCAAAATATATAATGCTTAGAAGTATATTTTTCTTGAGCTGACGGAACAGATTGCGGCGCGGTAGTGTAGTGGTTAGCATGTTGGAACAAGAAGGTCCCGGGTTTAATTCCAGGGCTGGGGATCTTTCTATGCGGAGTTTGCATGTTTTCCTTGCATGGGGTTCCTTCAGGTACTCCTCCCATAGTCTAAAAACGTACATTAGGCTTGTTTGTGATTTTAAATTGCCCATAGGAATGAATGTGTGTGTGGTTATTCATCTACGTGTGGCCAGGCACACCCACACCTCTCGCCCTATGTGCGCTGAAGAGGCTCCAGCAGAACCCTATGACCCTGAATTAGGGAATATGAGTAAGAATGAATGAATGAAGGAAGGAAGGAAGGAAGGAAGGAAGGAACAGACAGTCACAATACTAGACATTTCGTATCCTTCAGTTTATCATAAACACCACTGACATTCACAGAGCTAAATGACTGACAAAAGTTCTTCTGTACGACGGAGATTTCTTCTCTTTCATGTTTTCTGGTGGTGACAAGCAGCTTTTTTGTGCATTGTGCTTTGTACAGTATGTCTGTCATACTGATTTCCAGTTCACACCTGAAAAATGTTGCGGTAGTCCCTAAAGTTCCAGCTGATTTTTATTCTTTAAGACAGAGTCTCTAGTCTAGTTATAGTCTCTAGTCTTTAGGTTTCTCAGCAGGTGTGTCTCTGAGGAGGGCAAACATGTTAGACATGTGAAATGGAAAGGAGTGGGCCAGAATGTGTTTGAATACTGCTGCAGTCTTCTCTATCAGACTGCTAAATAACAAATTTTTCATAAATTATAATTAATGGCAAAGGGAAGTTTCTTTTTGCCAACGTGTGGGGCTAGTTTTATAACTGAATAGTGCAGATTGGATGTTGGATGTTTACATTACATGTAAGACAAGCCATTTCCTGGTCTCAGCAGGCGGCATTATGATCATGGTTGAAGATTAACATTTAGTTTTGTTCAGTTTGGAGCAGATTGGACATTGAGGTTGAACAACTTCATTTGCAAATTTACCAATTTACCCAAAAGGGTAAAGCCATTTGATTAGACTGACTAATTAAAATTCTGATGTCATCACATTAGTAGAAGAAGTATCAAAGTATAATATGTCACTTCCTGTTGCCAGCAGGCTGTAATTTTAACTGGATATGAGCATGTAGATCTCGTCAGATCCATATTTCTAGCTAATTCTAGTTTCATGGTGAAGCATCAAAATTTGTCAGGCCACCATGGACATGCCCTTCAACAAGAAGTTGAGAGGGTTTTAGATTACTCAGACTTAATTTTGATGTTGGTCCACGAAGAGTTTGTTAAAATAAAAAAATGCCATTTATTTTGGAGAATAAGAAAAAAAATAGTAATTACAATATAATTCTCACGTCGTAAAGGCTCAAGCCCTAGAAATGTAATAGAGGGAGCACTAGACAAGCGGTGTAAACAATATATTTGTCTAATATTTCATGCATTCTAAGAAGATAAATTACATCCCTGTAAGACTTGTAAATGATGTAAATCATGACGACAGCTGGCGGAAACAAACCAACAGTGGTTCCTTGAACATGTTAGTGGTGTGAGCCCAGGGCTGATTGTGTACCTGGAAAAAGTGTCATAGACAGTCCTGTTCAAATAAATAGGGCAGTTCCTGATGTACCTATGCAATTGATTTTACTGAGACACATGTCTAGTGGTGGTGCTAGCTTTTCTGATTATCTTTATGGTATGTATTGAGATCCTTTGCTGTTGGGATTAGAAAATGTGTACAGGTCCGTATAACGCTGGCAATAGATCATTGTGCTCTGATAGTTTTTGTGCAGGGTTTTGTTAACAATTGCATCAAGTAATGTTAACTGAATTGTTTTATTTACATCCAATATGCTAACATTTTATTTCAAATCCCCAAGAAAAACAAGCCCTATACTAAAGTTAAAAATATCCATCACTACATAATTGTACAAAAAAATGTATGTCAAATAATCATACTCTTTCATTCATTCATTCATTCATTCATTCATTCATTCATTCATTCATTCATTCATTCATTCATTCATCTTCTTGCCTGTTTATTCCCTAATTCGGGGTCACGGCGCCCATCCCAGCACACATAGAGCAAGAGGCGGGGGCACACCCTGGACGGGTCACCAGTTCATCACAGGACAACACATAGACAAACAACCATTCACACACACACATTCACTCCTCTGGGCAATTTTGACTCACCAAATCAACCTAATCTGCATGTTTTTGGATGGTTGGAAGAAACTGGAGTACCTGGAGGAAACCCACACAAGCGCGGGAAGAACATACTCACTCTTTATTCAATAAATATACTATGTCATAGTTCAACAAACCAGCAAAAGGAATAGCAGGCTGTACAACCTTTTTAGAGCAGGCCCCATTGTCTTTCCAAATTTGGTATGTTTAGTGTCTCAGCTTCTGTTTTTAGAGTGTCCAGCACATCATTAATGCTGGACCACTGACTGTTCTCTGTCAGTGGAGAAAAATATGCATGCATTAAATCCGCATTTTTTCTTTTTGGCTTGAGTCGTTCACTCAAAACAAAACCACCAAATTTCTTTTTTCGAAATTTGTGCATAAGAAAGTGCAAATAGTACTTGTGTGAATTACAACATTCTTAAACAAGTACATATTGCCTTGTGTGTAGTCAACATGTATGATTTATAATCCCACCCCTTCTCTCTCTCTTACTTCATATCCTGTCTACTTACTGTCCTGTCCATTTAATAAAGGCAGAAAGAAAACACCCAAAATAAATGTTTACCAAAAAGATCATTATGAACAAGAGAGTTGGACAAGGAGAAGCTAAATGTAAATGGTGGATTTGAGAAAATATGGAGCTGTAGGAATTTGTGACAGGGCCGGACTAAACAAATCATCCAAAAATAGGGTTGACTGGCGAGGAGAGGAAAGCAGGATAAATGTTTTGAGAACAGAGAACAGAACATGAGAACAGAAAAGTGAGCCAGCTGCCTCACATCAACACTAGTTTAGTTTTTTTTTTTTCAAATATAACATTGGGAAAATGTCCTTTACATTTTTTTATTATAACTGGCTGTTACTATTATTTAATAACTGCAAGTGTAGGAACATAATCATTCCAGATTTTGCTTCTTGAAAAGGTTAAAATCAAGCACATTGTTGGAATTTGTTCAATGCAAGTTTAGTGTAAAGTCTACATACATCCTGAATGATTCACATTATTTGTGGCATTGCTAATTGCATGTCAATTATGATAGTGATTAATTTATGGCATCCAGTTTAATTCAGTAATGGCCACCAAGCTATTCCATGTATTCTCTCTGTCTTTGTCTCTTCCAAATGCCATCCTTTGCACCAATACCTCTTCCAAAATGTCTTAACCACATTTCTTCATGGTGCCTGTCTGCTTTGATCTGATACGGTGGATCCATCACTTTTTCCACTGCTTTGGCTCCTTAAGCCATTTAGTCAGGGTTTGAAACCTTTTATGGGAGCAGAATAGTGTGAAAGTCATAGTAATGGTGTGTAGAGCAAACAAACAAATCCACAAAGCCATGTTTCCAGAAGAGTTGAAATTATAAGAATTGAAACTTATTTTACAACAATAGGTTGATTTTTTTATTATTTTTTTTTTAGATTTTTTTCTTCATTATCATCCCAAAATGTCATTTATTTTTTTTCTTGCTTTTCCTGTTCCATAGCATTAAACTACTGATTTTGCTGGGTATATGTTATGTTTGTTTTTGCTTTTGCAGCAGCATCACACACATTGTTATATTTAGACTCCCATCCATTTCGTCTTTGTAAAATAGAAAGATACGAGGTAAGGCTAGGGTACCCGTGTGCATACCGTGTTGACAGATGGGTGGGATAATGGCTGTTTCTTAATTGTGTAGGAAGGGGAAACATCACTTTTGCTTGCAAAAAAACCCCTCAAGCTTATTAACCCACGAGGATGACAGAAGTGAGGGGGTGGTGGAATAAGTGAGCCAGGGCTGTGTGAACTGTGAAACAATAAACATATTACACAAGTTCTTTTTAGAAGTCAGTTTCTTACATCTTATTAGCTCTATAACAATAAATCTGGCTTGCTTGAGAGCAAAGGGATAGTTTTTCTGCAATTTCATTATGTTTTTACCTAAAAAAAAAGACATACACAAGGGTTTTGTGGTTTCTTATATATACCTGTATATAGATTACATGGTGTGTATATACATTATAAAATAATTAATAAGTTTTTACTAGGTTCATTTTATTTCACATTTTTAACTTTAAATGTATTTTTTATTTATCAGTTATTAAAATCAGTTTTTAGTGATGACTGTTTATAGGAGAAACATCGACTATGACTTGACTGGTTAAAATTAAGCAAGTTTACAGTGAAGTTTCTTGGTAAATATTTGACATTCAATATAAGCAATTATTATTTATGCAAGTGTGTGGTTATCATGAACATTGTACTGGCTTTAAATTGATGTTAGGCGTATGCCCACTGGGAAGGTACTGTAGGTACATGCTGCTGTGTTGTATACAGTTGGTTGGAATAGTTGTTTCAAACACGTCCTGTGGTGTTTATCTGGTTTGCAGCCCACAAGAAATCCTGAGACATTTGCTATCATCATCATTTGCATCATCACAAACTTGCATAGAAAACACATCATGACCCAACATATGTGGTTACCTGACTGTGTCTGTGTTGCACACTGTTCCCACCCCCATTGTTCATATGTCTTGTAGAAAATAACAACGATCAAGTTGCATTCACTGCTAAAGGATTTACAGCTATGATCCAGTACAACCAAACTCACACTTTTTATCGGAAGTCACAGGTTTGGTACCACAGTGTGCTTCCTCCACCACATGACAGCTTTCACTTTGGCATTTTTTCAATTATAGCATGCTGTGTTCTAGACTGTCATTGCGAAAGCTCAGTATAACCTTACTGCTGTTTTTCCCCTCAAAACATTTATGCTAGTAAAGTTTGGTACCAAAAAAATAATGTTAAATAACAAACAGAATGTTTCATACACCACTTTTTTAATTGGCATCCCCTCTTCTTTTTCTTCTTCATTTTTGTTGGGTAGGTTACTTGCGATTGAATTAACCGTTTTGAACGAGGTGAAATTTTAAGTTATGAACGAAGTAAACTAAAGCATAAGTATATATTCCAGTCTGGTGTTTACATGTCCCGAGGCTTTCAAGTGAAATAATGTTGTGCCCTGTGTGCAGCTTTTCTTCCAACAGAATTCCAACAGAATTCAATCTTGTACACAGGATGCTACATCACTTAATCATGTTATGGACACTGCATAGCTCATAAGCATGAGAGTGTGTGAAAGCAGAAGCTTTAAAGTCTTTAAAAAAGCTCGGACTATTTTCCATGAACCCAATAACAGAAATCAATCAGAATCATTTGGAATAACTTTTGATAGGTTTGTGAGATTTATACCAACCCTTTCAACTTAAATTTTAATCATGTTAATCATTTTCATAAATTGAGATGATTACATGAAACCTTTACATTTAGAGTGAAGTTTTGGGGAAAATAGCAAATTGGAATACAATGTTGCACAATTTCATTTATTCGAGATGTAACGCAAACTTGCAGATTTATTTATTTATTTGACTTTACTCTTATTCATGCCCTTTATTTCTTACTTTTCTTACTGTTTTACCTTTAAATTATTTTGTATCTCTACTTTTGGCATTCAAAGTAAGACTTTCATTGTACAGGGAAACCTGTTTCCTTTACCTTACACATGGCAATAAACACCTGATAACCCATTGCTTTTACTACAACACTCAATTAAAACAATAGAACACTGAGTTTTGGACCCAAGTCAGTATGGGTTCTCTTTTGAGCCTTGCTCCTCTCAAGGTTTCTTCCTTTTCCACTCTAACGAGTCTTTCCTTGCAACCCTTGCATCCTGCTTGCTCATCAGGGACAATTATTTTTTGATTATGTAAAGCTGACTTGAGACATTAACCATGTAAAAAATGCTATATAAATAAAACTGAATTAAATTGAAGTTAGTAGTGATTTACACAAATGTATGCTGTCAGACACAATATTGTACTGTTTCAACAGATGTTGCCGCTTCATTTTTCAGTTTGTGCCCGCTTATTTGAACATTTATGCATTTTATAAATACTGTTGTCCTTTTGCATTCATCAATGTTCATGTTTGTATTTTTTATCACAGAACACAGAAACCAAGTGGTTGGCACCTAACAGAAACACAGATCAACAGATGCGCTGAGAAACAGACATACATTTAACTTCACTGTATTTGGTCGCCTCACAACAAGAAGGTCCCGTGTTTGAATCCCGGACCGGGGATCTTTCTGTGCAGAGTTTACATGTTCTCCCCGCGCTTGCGTGGGTTTCCTCTGGATACTCTAAATTGTCCATGGGAGTGAGTGTGTGTGAATGGTTGTTTGTCTATGTGTTGCCCTGAGATGGACTGGCGAGCTGTCCAGGGTGTATCCCTGCCTCTCGTCCTATGTGTGCTGGGATAGGTGCAGCAGACCCCCGTGACCCCGGATTTGGGAATAAGTGGGTAAGAAGATGAATGAATGAATGAATGTTTGATATTCTTAGTTCAACAGTGTGGCGGGACAATTAAATACCATTGTAGCCATTGCATTGTAGTTTATACGATGAAATAATTTTAGTCTCTGACTGCTTTGTTAATTTTTGGAAAAACTGTATCTGTTTTTCTGCCTGACTTTTTAAAGTGACATTGTGCTTACGAAGTTCAATCCTTTTAGATATTCCTACTCCAGCTTATCATGGAGTGAGCTGAAGTGGCGCTGAAGATTTGAGGTTTTGAAATGCGCTAATGACGCCTGACATATAAGGCAAAATGGCTTACCATTATGTCCAACAAAAATTATAAACTCTCCCAAAAATTGTTTAATGATAATTGTTAAATGATGACTCGCCGCTACTGGGACTCGCCTCTACCGGGAAACTTGGCGGTATTTTTATCTTACGCATAAGTGCATTTGGTGAAAATACCGTATTGAACACAATCGAAGCGAATGCGCACATTAAAAAAAGACAAATGCAAACTTTGATATGAAAGTAAGAGCCGCATAAAACCAAGCAAAGAGCCGCATACGGCTTGTTAACCGCGGGTTGGCCACCCCTGCCTTATTGTAACCAGCATGGACTTAACTATTCTGAACACCTGTCATGGTCATTGCTTTTATCCAGGGTGCATTGTGTTTCTGCCTCATGACCAGAGTGACCCTGACCAAGAAGTGCTTACTGAACATGAAAAAGCAGTTTGAGGAGGCAGAACAATTGCAACAAAACCGAAGGGAAGGATACTGAATCACATGTCTGGGCGAATTGTTGCAGATGATTTTCTTATTGTAGTTTATTTGCCTTGATATGTAAAGACACCTTTGGCACTTTATTCATTCATTCACTCACCTCCCTAATTCTTCTTAAACTTCCTCTGCTGGAGCCTATCACGGCGCACACAGGCACACAAGCAGGAGTTGCCAGTCCATCGCCGTCCATCCCCCTTTAGCACTTTATTAGTGTGTAAATAAAAAGGAATTCTAAAAATGTTACTATTTAGGCAAACTCAGAATGGTACATCAATATTTTTGGGATGTGGCAGACGCAACTATTAGGATTTAAGTGTGTTTGAATCCTATTCGGAAGTAAACTCAAATCCTTTCACTTTACATTTATGGAAACAAATTCCACAGATAATTTACTTCATTTAAAGAAATGAAACTCAGCACTCTTTCCATGATTCACTGTATTCCACAAAACAAGATCAAGTGTCTCTGAAGACATCAAAAATATCACCCCTCTTTCCCCGATAAATAAGTGTAGCTGTGATCATAATTGATGTTTATTCAGTCTATAGAGCAGTGACATGAAACTGTGAGCTGGTGAGTGTGGTGCATGATGGCAACACTCATCCAAAAAAGGTTTTGCCCATTCATGTCCTTTAGTGTCTCACCATTTATCAAACCTTTGCAGCATGAGTAATGGATTTAGTTTGTCAAGTTCTAATTATTATAATTGACCCTCACTCTCATCTCTCAGTGACCCTGATACTCCCACTCCACCCTAAGGACAGTCAAAAGTGCTTCATAATTTGCCGTGGGCTTTTCACACATTCGCTAGCTTTTGAATTGGCTGTTTGGGTTGCCAGGGGAACACATCAGCAGAGCTTAGGCACTCAGAACATGTGCTAAAAATCATGTCTTTCCAGGACAACCAAAGGTGCGAATGATTAGCAGTTGCTTTCGATTGCTTTTTTTAGGCATTTTCTCTTAATTCATTTCACTAAAAATAGCCCCCTTTGATGATTGCATTTTTTACTTGCTTGCAGCATACATGTATACACCTACAAAATACAGTGCAGGCAACCAAAAATAAAACCAATTAACGCCAACAACACAGATTTGAAATAAATGAACAGAAATACTAATAAGGGTTGGTGCAGGAAGAGTCACAGCTGTTAAAGGTAAAATAACATTGAATGTTTAATAGTTGAGTGTTTCTGCACACCTGATACACCATAAACTACCAGTACTGTGTGTTCTAACATCTCTCTATCATACCCAGCATGCACTTTTCAACATTGTGTTCTCGAAGAGAGCCCCATGTGGGATATCGCTACATCAATCAGTGAGCTTTGGGCAAAAGAAAAGACTGCTATCTTTCAGTTCTGTTCTCTGGTTGTCTTTCCATATACACCTTACAAGACCTGCTCATCTAGAGATCTTCTAACCCAGCCGTCCAGCCATTACAAAGTTTCTTTTTTATTCATTTTATATACCAGCTTATTTCTAATTCCAGGCCACGGTGGTCTGCTGGAGCCTATCCCAGCTCTCTAAAGAGCAAAAGGCAGGAGGGGTGACACCCTGGGCATGTCACCAGTCCATTATAGGGCCACACACGCAATACATTCTTAGGGGAATAATAGAGAAGGTTTAGCTAATTATGAGAACTGTAGATAGATATTGGGAATAGCACCTAGCACTTTTCACATAGAGTTGTGATAACAGGCAGACCAGGAGGGCTGCAAAGACACACACACACACACACACACGCACACACACAATGGTTTATGCAAGGTCACTGTTGTTATATGCCAAATCTAGCCCACGATTTAATTACAATACTGCTTAGACCATAACAATGAAAATGTTCATAGTTTGCTAATCATCTCACATTCATGTTTTTACTACACCACACCTTTTTTTTTATCTGTTTGCTTAGTGTCCTAAACAGGTTAATTACTAAATCAATACAATAAAATCATCTGTGTAGAGTTTAGTAATGGCTTGCTAACAATCAGTGCTTTAAAGTTGAATTAAAAGCTGTCTTAGACGAAAGTGTCACTAGCTTTATGGACCCTCTAAAACTGTTACTATTTAAACAAATGCTGGAGGCCCTCCAAAAAGACCCTCTTCTCCTCTTCTCCAGTGGCACCATGGTCTGAACCATATCCAGAATGGGTATCATGACGCATTTCATTTTACATGCCTTATAGATGAACCAGCAACTCATTTTTCTTTCTCCTCAGCATAGGAAAAATCTTAAGGTTTTTTTTTTTCGCTCTGCTGAAACTCCTTTTGAAGTTAATTGTCATTTGCATTTTTTCCCTGAGATTGATTTTTCCCAGCATTCTTACAGTAATGAGAGGGCAAGTTTCCGCTGTACTGTTTACCGACAGCATTTCACAAGTTAGAAAGCATAAGGATAAAATGTGTAGCTGCATCACCACTGAAAACTGTGAGTAGGATAGATTGATGTAGATGAATCATAAACAGATGGTATTGACTTGGTATGGATAGTGAAAATTGTGCAATGAACACTGTTGTAAAGGTTATGTTGGAAATGTAATAGATTACAGATTAAACATACAGAAAAAAATGACAGAATTTTCCAATAAAATCAGTTTACTCCAAAAAAGGGGTTCATTGCCAGCTAAAGCTTTCAATTTCTATGTAATTTGAAGATGTGGTATGAGTTGAATTCGAACCAGTGAACCAATCAAAAGTTTTAGAATAGCACCGCTTTGTTCCAATCATACACAGGCAAAACAATAACAAATTAATATTATTCAACATGTCCTACGTAGCACAGTTGCTTCACAACAAGAAGGTCAGGGTTCGAATCCAGGGTCGGGATCTTTCTGTGTGAATTTGCATGTTCTCTTGTGTGGGTTTCCTCCGGGTGCTCCGGTTTCCTTCCACAGTCCAAAAACATGGCGACCCGTCCTGGGCTTACCCCCGCCTCTCGCTCTATGTGTGCTGGGATATGTGCAGCAGACCCCGATGACCCTAGATTCAGGAATAAGCGGGTAAGAAGATGAATGAATGAATGTCCTACGTTTTTAAAGAAAATATTTTTACATTTTTATAAGTAACTAATTTTCTTACATATTTTTTGAGTAAGTATAAAGAATTACTGTTACACTGTTACTGTTCCATTATTTTGTAATTAAATTAAGTAACTTTCATGTAATATCAGACTCAGGGGACAGGTAAGGAAGGAAATAGTGAAGTGGAATAGATGATGAAGGGGCAGTGGAGCGGAACAAACAAAGCAGAAGAAGACAGAACCTGGAGACAGAGTAAAGGCCATGAGGGTAGGTGATGCGGAAATAGATCATTCTTGAAGCGGAGGCTATGAAAATAAGCAAAGAGTGTCTAGCTTAATCGTGGATGAGACCAGACAGTGACGGAGTGTGATGTTAAATTGGGATGAGTGACTGCTGATGATTAGCAGGTGTGAGTAAATTGAATTCTGTGTGTTAATTGAGTGATGGAGGAGCTGGGTGTTACTGTGATTAGTAACCGGGACTAATTACTGCCCAACACTGGAAAGTAACATGTTCCATGTTTTGTCACATTTTCACTATTTACAAAAGTCAAGAAGCTTTTGTTGACTTGAAGAATAAGATCTTATATCAACCACCAAATATATTTAACACTGAAATAAAACAACCAAGAGCAACTAATACAAACGTTCTAGAGAAGAATTGTCTTTATCCACATGGTGTGCAACCCGCTTATTCCCTAATTCCTGGTCACGGAATATTTGCCTATCCCAGCACATAAAGGGTGAGAAACCGGTGTAGACTCTAGACAGGTCACCAGTCCATCGCAGGGCACACATAGATGAACAAACACTCACACACATTCACTCCTATGAAACGCACCAATCAACCCAATGTACGTTTTCGGACTATGAAAGGAAACCGAAGTACCCGGACGAAACATGTCACTGTTGGTTAATGTCTAATGTAAATACAAAAGTACTTTGTAGACAATTTCACAAAACAAAATTCTATTTTTATTTGAACTTATTTTAGTTCATTTTAAAACCACTTATTTAAAACAACATCTCAAACTAAAACAAAAGACAATAAAAGAATTCATTTTTACCAGAAGAAGAAACTCACTACACTGAAATTCTCAAGCAGCATATTTATAGTCATAATTCTGAAGAAATCAGGGATGCGCTAGCACAGTGGTTAAGGTGTTGTGTTGGTAATTGGATTATCCAGGTTTGTTTCCCAGCAACATCAAGTTGCCTCTGCTGGGCCCCAATTGCTTTGAATAACTAATTTTAGAAGATTTCAAGAAATGTCAAGGCATTACGGAACCGAAATAGCCACTGATTATCATGTAAAAATTGTAATGTTTGCTAAGACTTTAGAATAAATTTAGATTTGAAGTGTGCCTCATAGTCCGGAAAATACGGAACTGAATAATTATTTTTCTCTTCATCCATTGGGATAATTAAACTGTTTTTACTTCCTTTTTTTCCGGCCAGTACTTCTACATGAGGCTATTTGCAGTGTCTAGTGTAAATACAATAAACGTCAAATTGAAAAGAAAATATAAGCAGATCATCAAAAAAATTTTAAATATTCACAAAATCATAATTAGGCATTTAGATCCCTAGTGTACATACAGTATATTAGATACTCCATTTTGTTTGTGAAGAAAAAATACGTCTAAATGACCATTTTTAAATTAATTAATTCATTCATTCATCTTCTTGCCCGCTTATTCCCGAATCCGGGGTCACGGTGGTCTGCTGCGCCTATCACAGCACACATAGGGCGAGAGGCGGGTAGTACACCCTGGACGGGTCGCCAGTCCATCACAGGGCATATTTTTAAATTAAACCCATAAAATTTAGCCACATTAAAATATGTTACAAAAGCACAGACATAATACATGGTGACACAGGGTCAGATTTTCAGACCTGTCTCATCACACACACACACACACACACCAAACAAACATCCAGTTTCATCCCAATTAAAAACATTCCCAGGAAATATTAATTTCTTTTTGGCATGTCCGAGATTTTGACTATGATTCCCACTTTCTTTTTGTGCATGAAGAATCCGTCTTCTGCTCTGCATTATTAGCGCTGGTATATTAACTGCATTACTGCCACCTGCTGTGCCATCTACTGATAATTTCTCTCACTGTTTGAATCTCTGTTGTAGAGATTCACCAGCCACAACAAACTGAACTTAGACAATGAGTTGAATTGAATTTAGAGAACGTGTACTGACAGATATTAGGGTTTGTGATTGTGATTGTGATTCAGATTTAGCAACTCACAACAAGATTCCCAGGCTGGGGGTACTTTCTGTACAGAGTTTGCACGTTCTCCCCACGCTCCGGTACTCCGGTTTCCTCCCACAGTCCGAAAACATGTACATTAGTTTGATTGGTGATTCAAAATTGCCCATAGGAGTGAATGTGTGTGTGTGTGTGTGTGTGTGTGTGTGTGATTACATTACATAACATTATCAATAGTTCTGTCTAGACTCTTTAGTTTGAAGTGCACAGTGAAACTAAGGTTCAGCCATCTGTCTGAATTTCGAGGCTGTTTTGTTAGCGTAATATTACACTTTTTATATTACACTTTTTAATTAAGCCTCAACTTTATTCCTACATTCAGTGTAGAGCTTGTGGAAAGCAACACAGCCTATAGTGCAGATACAGTGTTGTAGGTTTGAGGTTTTTAAATCCCCTTTTGTGACTAGATATAAAAGCAGTGTGTTTTTAATAAGGTAACGGGTTATGACATTAGTGATCTCCTTTTCATGTGTTTTTATATGCTGTAACAGTTCTGGAATTGTATTTTGTTACTGAGTGTCCATGGCAGTACAGTACTTGCAGAATACCTTTCAGCAACTTGTTTGGTGTCTATCACTTTGAATCTGATATAATCCCATACTACAGGTGTGTTGTTTTTTGGGATTAATTGGAAAAATGATCCCTCTGACTAAGAAGACACCATAATCCCATTCCAGCACGCTTTCCCTTTAGTTTTTCAGTGTTAGGCGTTATATACAAATGGACAACATGCTGATTGGCCCTAAAAGCTGTACACATTCAATCATAGCCTTTTGTGATTAGCCAATTGCAACGTTTCAAATTGTAATAGCAGTTTGTTTTTGATTATGCGTTCTACCCCTTTTAATTAATAAAATAATATTACTATTACCTCCCGCACTTCCTACATGTTATTTAACACATTCTTTAACTTAAAAGAATGAAATGATAATGATCATGTTTCCCACTAATGGAATACCTGTAATAGTGAGTTTCTCTGGACAGATTTCTCTGGAATTAGTCAGTAATAAGTATGTGTAGTAAGTGTGCCTAATAAGTATTCACAAGAATGAACACATATGTGGGTTTTTCCTTTGCCGTGCAGTGTTTTTACTTTTCCGGTGCAGAGATCATGCTGAGTGGAAGGTTGGAAACTATTTACTCTGTGAGCTAATGCACACACACACGCACGCACGCGTGCACACACACACACACACACACACACACACACACACACACACACACACACACACACACACACACACACA
>JAOTRA010063369.1:0-15557 GCA_026260255.1 Pseudolaguvia tuberculata | reverse complement strand
TCTCTCCACCTTCTCAACACACTCTCCCCACTAGCCAAAACATTTCCATCTGTATCCTTTATTGCTCTAACTTGCAGAATGCACTGGCTTGTGCAACCCTAATGGCTGGGTTTATAATACTAGTCAATAATATATGTAAATAATAGCTTTGTGTTTTTCCCTCTTGTCTGTGTGTGACATCACTCCCTGGTGAACAGGGTGTGTTGCTCAAGTTACAGAACCTCCCAGTGGAAGTTCCATTACCTCACTTTATTTACTAGACATGATAAACTACAATAGCTGAGATTAACTCAGCTCATATTCTTTTCATTGTTAAGTATTTCTTTTAGAAATGTGGCCCCCATGTGGGCAGGTGGGGCTGGGTGGTTATAGCTCCCTCTGCCAATATTATGATGATATTAATGCACACAGTCTCCATGTTTTTGGTCATCCATCAAAGACAGAAGCTATAGATTATAACAAGATGGCCAGCTCTCTGGGGTAAGGGGTCAAGGCAGTGGCATCTACATGCCCAATTAATCTCAGAGTTCGATTCTGGCTCGGATTCTTTCTGGTCCCTGTGCCCCTTACGACAAATGCCTCAAATCATTTCTACAGTCTAAATATCAAAATTAAAACTGACTTTACTAGACTATTATATATATTTACTAAATTATCTTCATCTCCTCCTTTTGACTGCTCTCGTTAGGGGTCACCACAGCGGATCACTCTTCTCCACACTACCCTATTATATATTACAATATTATACACTACACTAGCATATACTACACTGCTACATACTACACTAGCATATACTGCACTACTATCTACACTACACTAGCATATACTACACTAGCATATACTACACTGCTACATACTACACTAGCATATACTACACTACTATCTACACTACACTAGCATATATTACACTAACATATACTTCACTACTATCTACACTACACTAGCATATACTACACTGCTACATACTACACTAGCATATACTACACTAGCATATACTACACTGCTACACACTACACTAGCATATACTACACTACTATCTACACTACACTAGCATATACTTCACTACTATCTACACTACACTAGCATATACTACACTGCTACATACTACACTTGCATATACTACACTACTATCTACTACACTTGCATATACTACACTACTATCTACACTACACTAGCATATACTACACTGCTACATACTACACTGCTACATACTACACTAGCATATACTACACTACTATTTACACTACACTAGCATATACTACACTGCTCCATACTACACTAGCATATACTACACTGCTACATACTACACTAACATATACTACACTTCTATCTACACTACACTAGCATATACTACACTGCTACATACTACACTTGCATATACTACACTGCTCCATACTACACTAGCACATACTACACTACTATCTACACTACACTGCTACATACTACACTAGCACATACTACACTACTATCTACACTAGCATATACTACACTGCTACATACACTACACTAGCATATACTACACACTACACTAAACTAGCATATACTACACTGCTACATACTACACTAGCATATACTACTCTGCTACATACTACATTAGCATATACTACACTGCTACATACTACACTAAAATATACTACACTGCTATCTACACTACACTAGCATATACTACACTGCTACATACACTACACTGCTACATACTACACTAGCATATACTACACTACTACATACTACACTAAATTAGCATATACTACTCTAGCATATACTACTCTGCTACATACTACACTAGCATACACTACATTGCTACATACTACACTGCTATATTCTACACTGCTACATACTACACTACCAAACTACACTGCTACATACTACACTAGCATGTACTAGACTGCTACATAATACACTAGCATATACTACACTGCTACATACTACAGTAGCATATACTATACTACTATATACTACACTGCCATATACTATACTACTATGTACTACACTACTATGTATACTACATACTACACTGCCATATACTACACAACCATATACCATATATGGTATCTCAGCCTAACTCTTGGGTGATATATACTGCAGCAGTGAGTAAAACTGTTTAAGGGCTATAGTAGTTACCATAGTGTGTAAAGACTTTGGGGCAACGACTTCCTGTTTTGCTCTGCATGGAATGAAGGAGTCTCTTACTAGAATGTATAGCGATCCTTAATAAAATCGTTTTATTGGTCTTCTTTGTGAAGAGGTTTTCACAAAGTAAAGACAAGGCAGGAATTTAAGGATCTGGTTTCTCTCCAAGAATTCGATCCTCTGCTGTGTGAGCTGCTTTGTTCTGTTGAGATGAATAAGGGGTGGAGTTTATGGCAGGGACATTAAAGTTCTGAAGACAATGTAAGGACACAGATGGGATTTAGACATTTGGTTTTGATGTGCGGTTCTGCCTTAAATCAAAGAAAGACATTGTTAATATCTTTTTTAATAAAATGTGGATATGTCTTAGATCTATTCATTTATCTATGAAAAACAAAAATAAAACATCACCTTATAACATATTTAAAAATATTTAAATGTAAGACAAATTGTTGGCGTTCACTTGTTGTTTCACTACAAGAGGATCCTGGGTTTGACTCCCCGGCCGGAGTTCGCATGTTCTCCCAGTGCTTATGTGGGTTTTCTTGGGGTACTCCACTTTCTTGCTGAGTACAATTATGTGTGTGGAGTGTGTGTGTGTGTGGGGGGGGGGGGGGCGGCTTAGTGGATAAGGTGTTAGACTGATACCAGAAAGACCGGGGATTCAATTCCCACCTCCACCAAGCAACCATTATGGGCCCTTGAGCAAGGCCCTTAACCTACAATTGCTCAGTTGTAGAAATGTAAGTCCTTCTGGATAAGAGCGTATGCCAAAAGCTGTAAATGTGTGTGGTTTGTCTGTGTGTGACCCTGCGATGGACTGGTAACCTGTCCAGTGTGTACTCCTGCTTCTTGCCCTTTGTGCTCCAGCAAAACCCCATGACCCCCCCCCCATTAGGAAATAAGCAGGTTAGAAGATGAATTAATTTTGGAAAGAATTTAAATGACAAATGAAGGTCTGTTTAAGGTCTTTTAATTTGCATCATTTGGTTGCACCAGAACATGCAATGAGCATGTTTTACTGTGAATATGCATCATGAGATTCTAGCTCATTTACATCAAAATTCTCCTGGTGCAAATTACATTCCTATTGTGAAAGCAAAACTAGGTTTAGTTCTTTCCAATAAGCTTTTTCGAGCTAACATGCTGAAGAGGAGGTGCCGGAGGGTGTGTGACTGCTGTACAGACCGGGAACATCGAGATGAGGAACGGAATGTTACTTCTTTTCTGTTAACTTTTCTGCAGTTGCCATGTGATATAGTTTCATTCCAAGTTCTTCCAGTTTCTGTCTTTTTTCCAGGTTTTGGTACAGTCCCGGAGGCACTTGGTTCAGTCCGTAAAGCAGGCCATAGAGACAGCCAGCGATCAATCCTGTAGCACTGCTTTCTCCTAAAGTCATACAACTTAGTGATAAGAGCTCATTATTAACACTTCTATCTATACTATAATGCTGAAAGTTGGTGGTCACCTGACCATCAGATCCATATGTGAATAATCTCCACACTTTTGCAAAAAATCTGGAAGCCCACAGCTGGTTTAGAATGTTTGTTGTAGGTTGCATCATTACATTATTCCTTCACTGAAATTAAGAGACTCCAATACTGTTCCAGCATGACAATGACCCTGAGCACAAAAATGGAAGATGATGCCGCATGTATTTCTGATGCTTAGGGTGACCACACTGGAGCTTCATCCAATAGTAAAAATGGGAATCAATCTGGGAGAAGATGTCGCATGTACTTCTGATGCTCAGGGTGACCACAAACTTTTGGCAACATAGTGTAATGTATATGATTTAAATATTTGCTTAGTTATTTATTATATCCTATAATATTATATAAAACAATAATCAAACATGGAAAAGATAAATTATAACCCAACCCAGACCCCCGACCCCCGTTTGTGATTTGGTTCCGGCAGACCCCATGACCTGGAATTAGGGAAGTGGATATAGAAGATGAATAAATAAATGAATGAGGTCGCTTTATGTCGATAATATTGTTTCTTTACCTCCATGAAACATGGCCCGTTTGCAGACCTCGCCCCAGTCCGAGCCTGAAGCCAACAGTGCGTCGTAGGCGATCATGGGTGCATCATGGCCTCTGTTCCCTCCTCGACCTTCTGAGCTCCAGCTCTTATACACCTGAACCAGATGTGGTGTAATTACATTATCTTTTTAAACGGACCTGTATCCGTATCAAAACAACCCAATGTAGACGCACTGACAGGAAAAGGAAATAAAACAGTCTGATAATCAATAAATGCAATGAACAAAGATTAAATGATTTAGTATGTTACTTTCTCATCATATTTAATGTAAATCTTAATTTAGCCAGAGAACCAGGTGTGTGTGTGTGTGTGTGTGTGTGACAGCTGCTTAAACGGTCTCGTACATTAACACAGGGCATTCCTTCATTTTTGAACCTGCTTATTCCCAAATTCAGGGTCACAGGGGTCTGCTGGAGCCTATCCCAGCACAAAGGGATACACTCTCCCACCAGTCCATCGCAGTGCCACACATAAATTAACAAGCACCCACACGCAACACAAACACTCCTATTGGTGATTTTGAATCACTAATCAAACTAATGTACATGTTTATAGATTGCGGGAGAAACCCGGAGAAAACCTACGCAAGCGCATGAAAACTCATGAAAAAGGGATTCAACCTTCTTGGTGTGAGACGATTGTGCTACTCTCTACATCACCATGCTGCACACAGTGAACATAATCATTAAAATATTAAAATACAATAAATATTACCGAGATCCGAGATGGATCACATGATCCATGCAGTGTAAATGCGGCTTTAAGTGGTGGTTCTATTACACTTGCTTCGTTGGTTGCTCCAAACAAATTCTGACAGAGCAAACATGAAACCCTGCATGACTAATCAGCTGTTTTCACTCCCTGATGCCGCTTCCCTTGATTTATTTACTGTTGTTTACTAGGCTACCAAAACCACCATCAGCTGCTTAAACAAATGATGCATTACTTATATTGCTTTTATAAATATTATATTGAGGAGGAAAACAAAAATGGAGAAAGTGTCTGGGGAGAGGGACATCTGGGCACCTCAGTTTGGAGTGCTGCCCCTGTGACCTGGTCCTGGATAAGCGGTCAGAAAATGATGGCGTTATGATTGAAACATGCTACAGTTTAGTTCTGGTCAGGCTTTGGATTAACATTGAGACTCGATAAAAATCTGAGGAAATCGTATCAATCTCCAGACAAATCCAACCTTTGCTGGATTTGTCCAAGCAAAAAGGCAATATTACCAGTTGCACCGCTAAAGTATACCACACCCAGAGTACCCCTCCCTCCAGAACTCTTTTTATAGCGTGTATAGTAATTATACTACTGATGACTACTGGCGTTACAGGTATGTAGTTTTTTGCTTGCCATAGGCTTTGCCCTTGGGTGTGTGTCCGTATGTGTTTGTGTGTGTACGTACATGTAGAACCACCCCATCACATTCCACTCCACCTACTCGAAACCCAAAATGTTTGGTTAAAGATTCTATAATTAATAAAGAAGAAAAACCTGTAAAATTCAAGTATATAAAAGACGATTAAAAATAATGATGCGAACCTTATCCGTCTCATCTGCATCATATGAATTAGGAAAAAGAGGCTTGTTCTGTCCTTCTTCTTCAATCCCTCGCTCCTGTAAATAGAACTGCCACTTGGCTTCGAAGTAAAACCATTTCTCCTGATATTCTTTAAAAAAAAATAGAGAGAGAGAGAGAGAGAGAGAGAGAGATTGTTCACACGTTCAATATAGATTGTTAGGAGAATCGATTAATAAATGGATGGATAGACAGACAGAAAGGCAGGCAGATGGCATAGATGATTTGATGGATGAATGATTGGATGGATGGATTTTTAGACAAACAGGCAGACAGACAGACAGACAGACAGACAGACAGACAGACAGACAGACAGACCGACCACACACTCACTCATATGGACAATTTGGAATCACTATCTCAAATACACCTCACGTACAAGAACAAGTTACTCATGGGAATAAGTCACTTCCTTTCTTTTTCTTATGCTCTTATCATTTCTGTCATAAACATCTGGAAGGTTTAACAGGGTGCGAATTTCATGGTATGATGCAACAGATACAGATCCTGTACACAATAAACTCAGCATCTCAATCTTAATGCAGATCTACTACTGATATCTTCACAGATTCATTACCGGCCATGTGGCGTATGGTCTTCCTGCAGTAATCTTCAGCCTTCGGGATCACCTTCATCAGATCACGGCCCCAGTTCACCAGCGGTTTGCCTTGGACTGCATACGACGCAAACAGGGCAGCACAAACCGAGCCTAAAAAGCCTGCAATTGAAACCAGAGCCTTAGTTTATAACTTTGAGTGTATATTATAGCCTTATTTATTATTTTAACATGCATGTTTATTTTAGGCGGCGCGGTAACATAGTGGTTAGCATGGATGCCTCACAGCCAGAAGGTCCTGGGTTTGATTAGCAAGTTTAAAATATTCCCCACGCGCTTGCGTAGGTTTTCTCCGGGTACTTCGGTTTTCTCCCCAGTTTAAAAACATTCAGTTGATTGGTAATTCTAAATTGCACATGGGTGTGTGTGTGTGTATAGTTGCTTGTCTATGTGTGGCCTTGTGATTAACTGGCGACCCGTTCAGAGTGTACTACTGCCTCTCAAGCTATGTGTGCTTGGGTTAAGCTCCAGCAGACCCCTGTGATCCCAAATTAGGGAATAAGCAAGTTAAAACCTGAATGAATGAATAAATCTTTAAATTACAAAAAAGCTAAGAATTGCATAAAATCCCATTATATTAGCAAATTTGTCTGTTCTTCATTCACTAGGGGTGGCTGGTGGTAAATCTGATGGGGGTGCAACTAAACGAAAAAAAAAAAATCTTAGGAATACTTCTTTTTTAATTCGAAACCTATCCCAACACAAATAGGATGATAGGCAGTGGATACACCTTTCAGGATTTACTTATAATCGTATAGGACATCACGTAATGAGATCATTTTAATATAAACTATATCTCTCTCTCACGCGGGTCCCTCTCACACGGGTCCCTCTCACTAGCCTTTCCTGCTTCTGTCTTTTTATTGTTTATTACCCTGCTTTATGTACTTAAAGTGTAGCATGTAATTATTGGAAAAATCAGGATCTACTATTGATTCTCCTTGGAAAATGGTAATACCTTGGACTAAAAGTGGAACCAATCACAAAGGCCTCAGTTACCGATAACATTGACCATGAGAACCAGGTAGTTTTTTTGTTATAAGATTTAATGTTATAAGTATCAGGCGGTACCTATTGGGTGGTTGTGGGTCATCCGACCTATTTCGATGCTGACTTCCACCAGGATTTCCAGTCTTTCAGGCTGCCAGTAGCGCATGCCCACACACATGGCCTTTGTGGCGGCTCCAAAGCCAGAACCTGTTTACATTGGTAAGAACGCCAAGTATTACCATAACTAACAAGCGTATAATCTGCAGATACTTTACCTGCCTGGATTACGACTATGAAAGACAGGGTACCTTTTTCATTAAACGGCGTGTGCCAGGCCAGCAGGTAGTTATTAGGTTTGAGAGAGGAACAAGCTTCGGCTGTACTCTGGTCCGGAGTTCGACCTTGAAGACACACCATGGCTG
Source organism: Pseudolaguvia tuberculata (assembly GCA_026260255.1). Taxonomy (NCBI): domain Eukaryota; kingdom Metazoa; phylum Chordata; class Actinopteri; order Siluriformes; family Sisoridae; genus Pseudolaguvia; species Pseudolaguvia tuberculata. The sequence goes on along the minus strand of JAOTRA010063369.1, from coordinate 7,771 downwards.
CCACAAAGAGCCGCACAACCTCTCTGTACAAGTCTTCAAGACACCAGTAATCTAAACAACAGCGTTTCACATTCTATCATTATTTACCCATTTTCTCCTAAACCATTCCAGAACTTTTTCATTGTCATGCCGTTGTGCGGTATTACCGTGTTTAGCATTCCAGGCAGCTGAGCTGTAGTGTTAGGCTAAATTTAGCCATGTGTATGGAAGCGATACTTTCCAGGCATTAGTAGGGCTCATCAGTAGCCACACACATCATTTATCTTGTCAATCCAGGTCTTTAAACAGAGCTCATATATATCACAGTGACAGATGTTGGGATTCCCTCAGTGGCTGCTGATGAGACATGAGACGGTGAGAAGTTAGGGATGTGATTATGTGGGGTTCTAACAAGGGTTCCATTATTTGGAGGTTTACTATTCAGTTAACCTCCTAGCATTAACTCCACACTTTGTTACTACAAAGAAGAACATAGTCTTAACAGTACAGAGAAGTGCTGGCTCAAATGGTTGTTGGTTGGAAGACCAGAAAAACCTAGGATAAAAGACTCACCACTGACCAGGATTGCAAACCCAAAGTCTGACACTTTTGAGCAAGTAGCATAAGCCTTCCTGTACCAGGGGCGCTGCACCATAGCCAACCATGTACCCTGACCCCAACCTTCTAAGATAGTGAAATGTTTACCTTTGCACATCCCATATGTCCAGCTGCCACTCCCTGGGATTGTTGTTGATGTTGGCCCTGGGATTTGAACTCATGACTTTCTCATTAGGAGTCCAACAACTTTAACCACTGGCGACTTTACAGAATGGTAGACGTCCTTATAAAGAGGGGTCAAGGGTCTTGCTAGGGGTTCAGTCAGGAATTACATTTAAATTCTATTTTAAGCTTGGTGTTATCTCTGTTCAACTGATGTTGATTGACACAGGATACGTTCTGCCTTTGAGATTGAGGGTCTTAAGGGATTAAACATGGCAGGGTTTGTAATAAGACTTTTATACTGGTGTTAGTCACACACGCCACACATGCGCACACACACACACACACACACACTGTTAAGAGGGAAATAACGGAGTAGGGTGTGTGATGTTGATGTAAATGCGTGTGTGCGAGAACGTCAGGAACTGTATAAGACACTGTTCATGTGATCAAATGCCTGTGTGTAATGATCTCCAAGGATAACCATGGGTATGCGACCTGGAAAGACTACAGAGACAATTTCTTTCTGTTCTACTCAGGATATGGGGAACTGCGTAGTGGTTAGCACGGTCGCCTTACAAGAAGGTCCCGGGTTGATTCCTGGGCTGGGGGTCTTTATGTGGGTTTTGCATGTTCTCCCTGCGCTTGCGTGGGTTTCCTCCCACAGTCCAAAAACATGTATATTAGATTGATTGGGGAGTTTAAATTGCCCATAGGAGTGAATGCAATGGACTGTCAACCGGTCCTGGGTGGACTCCTACCTCATGCTCAATGTGCGCTGGGAAAGGATTCAGCAGACCCCAGTAGCACAAAATTAGGGAATAAGTGGGTTGGAAGATGAATAAATACCTATATACCTATAACTATAAACATTTACTTTGAATTTAGTCAAACGTTACTTAGTTAGTTACTCATTTTAGTGATGATGCAACATTACTACTAATTACTTTCAGTAGTATTTTAGTAGTACTATTTCTAGCTAAAATATGAAAATGTTGTAGTCAGCGATTTAAAAAATGCAATCAATTTTTCATAAATCAATTTATCCGAGGCCAGCATGTGTTAATTATCATTAATCGAGTAATCATTGGCATTTTTCAGTCATCTATATCTATTGAAAAAAGGCTGTAATATTTAAGTTGTCCACTAAAGGAAAAACAATAAAAGGCAGCAAAGTTTTTCTTTTGTAAATATTGATTTGTTAACAAAAAAAGTGATTTTCTAAAATCAATTAAACATGAAATCCAGATTTTAAAAAAACATGGTATAAATTGTTAACCAATTAATGGCTAATTAATGTTAATTAATATTCATACACGTTTCTTAGCTTTGTGAAAGAAGTGACATGAAAACTTATATTTGCATAAAACAATTAAGTTTTCTTTTTACCAGTTTTACATGTTTCACTCTAGGGATGAAACTATACCTGAAACAAGGGCCTCCGTTGTGGTCATGTGCATCAGTGCTCCGTCACTCAATGGCCAGTTTTCCGGATCCAGTTTCAGAGCTGCCAGTCCCCCAAGAGCCAAAAGCTCTTTCTGTATCTGAGACCCTGAAGTGCAGTTTTCCCAGCGACCTTTCCGATATCCCAGGGCGTCTCCTACCGCACCCAGGAGCATTGCAGCCTGGAATTTCTCCATCTGCTATCTTCAGATCCGAACCATCTACCAAAATGGTCAGACAAGAGTGTTCTTGACTAGCTCTCAAGCCGGATCCTACTGTGGACTGGACTGTGTGTTTAACCGGATAACAGGTTCAAATTGGACTTTACCACCTCACCAAAAGCCACAAGTACAGCTGAACCCCTAAAACAAGCAAATACCTCGTTCTCTGTCCCCTCCCAGGTATTAAACACAGAAACCTTATTCATCCCTCGCGCTCTCCTTCTTTCTCTCTCTCTCTCTCTCACACACACACACGAGGCTCTTATCAAACCTTGTGTTGCTGTGATCAGGTATCTCCTAAAAAGGCAATCCCTGAAGCACCAAAGCAAAGGTCTACAATCCAGCAGCTGGTCTGTCCTAAATCCCTTCCACAGACGGAAATGGAAGCTAAATGATTGGGAATCCAAAGCTATCAAAATCCAGGAGTAGCTGTGTGGTGGTAGTGGTTAGAATGATCAAAACTCTGGATTGTGCGGAGTTTGCATGTTCTGCCCACGCCATGTGGGTTTCCTCCAATTTCCTCCCACAATCCAAAATCAAAATCATGTATATTAGGTTCATTGGGGATTCTAACGATGTGTGTGTGTGTGTGTGTGTGGTTGTTTGTCTATGTGTGCCCTGCAATGGACTGGCAACCTGTCCAGGTGTACCCCCTTCCTCTTGCCTTATATATGGATAGACTCCAGGGAATAAGCGGCTAAGATAATGAACGAATGAATAAATGAGTGATGTTTATTAAAAACATGCTTTATTTAAACACTTTTTACTCCACACGTCAAACCAACAGGTTTCAATCGGACACTGGAGATTCGCCTAGTTTTCTCTTAAATAAAATTTATTTACAAAATGTAATAATACTGATTGGACGAGTCGGCCACTCAGGACCCACAATTCTAAACATTTGAGTACCAAGTTTAAACGCTGCCTTCATCACAGCAGGGAAAAAAGAGAACATCGAACTGGACAAAAATGGCAACCTGTAATAAATGAGTGAAGCAAACCAGCACAACATAGCACCTTTTTCCAGTAAAGACAGACTCAAACCTGATGCCCGAGCGCACATACGTCACCGTATAACGTATTAAATCCATTCGCACATTTAGACTAGTGTTTTAAAACCATTTAACCTTTTTTTTCAGCACATTTCCTTCCCCCCCCCCCAGAGTACAGAAAATCTTCCAAAAAAACCTTAAAACAAATATTGCATCTTATATTTAAAAAAAAGAAAAAAAAGAAAAAAGGTAGACAGACAGATAGACATGTATTTTAATCTGTTCAAATACTTCCTGGTCATGTCATTAAACTGTTAGTGTGTTGTTTTCTTTCCCACATTTCCACGGTAATCAGTCCTTTCAGAATTTCCTGCTTTTGATACCAGAAAAATATCAATAATTTTTGGAGGAGAGTTTCTGCAGATTTTGGGTCGGTGAATGACGACCTTCATTCAGGATGCAGAGATTATGCCGACGCTGAAAGTTGTAACATGTCTTTACAGAGTGCAGGAATCCTGTGACATTCCCCAAAAAATTCTTAAAATCCTGGAGGGACCGATTAGCAATATGAAGGTCTGCTGGTGGTTTGAGCTCTACTGTAAAGTTTTTTTTGTGCATTTGTTACAGCATAACATTCTGATTTTACAGATTAAATAAAGAAAAATGTGCAATTAAATTGTAGAAACTGGACATAATATGGATCATGCAACTGCATCTTGTGTTATTCCGGCTTAAATTGTCGAGTGCAAACCAGGCGTGCGTCTTTCCACCCTGGTGCATTATAGCGCAAGCAGGGTTTTAGCCTCAGCACTTGAGGCGCAACTTCAACGCAACACCTTTGATGTTCAGGCTGAATGACGGTGGATGCTGGAAAATGTTTCCATGGTTAATCAGTGATTTTGGGATGCCTTGTTGAAAGTGTCTCCATCAGCCGCAGTTGTTATGAGAATTTAACGATGGCAATGTTGATGACGTTATTTTAAAAAAAATAGCCAAACACACACACCATCACTGCCTCCGCAATTATTTCCATCCTAGTTGAAATATTTCAGTTCCCATTTTTTGACTCAAGCTTGGCAGATCTATTTCTTCCTCATCCATGTCACTGCCACCCCCTGGTGGTGAAACTATAGACACACTCAGGCTCATCCTGGCGTGTTCAGCAGTTCATCGTACCTCACGCGTGATAGCACAAACACGCAACTTTAAAAATCTTTTGCATTTTCTTTATCTATTTAAATAGTTTTTTTTATTATAAAAAGTCTAAAAACCGGGAGAGATGTCACTCCTCTATCCCCAAGAGGAAAGAGGTATTTATACACTTATGCGCTTGCCTGCTATAATGATTGGACGAGCAAACTCCACAAAGTCGTCTATGAGGACGGGCCACGCCCCTGAAAAAACAGAGAGATAGATACAGAGAAAGTAAGCAAAGAGAGAAAGAGTATAAAAAGATGGAGAGAAGGAGAAAGAGAGAGATTTGCAGAGTTTGGGGGGGGGGACAGAGATAAAGATAGAACGAGAGAGACAAATAAAATGAGCAGATAGAGAAAAAGATAAAAATAGAACGCAGAGAGAGAGATAAAGATAAAGCACAGAGAAAGAGATAAAGACAGAACGAGAGGGAGACAAAGATAGAACAACAGAGAGAAGAGTAAGAGAAAGATAAAGAGATGGATAGAGTGCAGAGAGAGAGAGAGAAAGACTTTTATGAACGTACAGATTTTAGCTACATTTTTTTTTACACTCGCTCTTGCTAACTTTATAAAATTCAGCAATTAAAAAAATAAACAAATAACAGCACAACACTCAGGATTTATATTTACAGAATCTCTTACACAGCTGAGCAATTGGGGGTTAAGGGCCTTGCTTGGGGGTCCAATAGTGGTGATTTGGTGGTGCTGGTTAACCCCTTAAGCCATTCTGGATAAGGAAATCTACCAAACATTATTATAAATTTTGTCTCTGTACTAGATTGAGATCAATTCCCAGCACCACCAATCTACCAATGCTGGTTCCTGGAGCAAGGCCCTTAACCGCCGTAAACGTGAATTTATCCTACCTTCCTCATCATAGTTTGACATATCATCTGCAATCATGTTTCCAAAGTCAAGAAGAAGATTCCATGTGTCTTTCGGGATGGAGCGCTTGTGATGCTCCTATAAATAACACAGAAAAAAAATAAATTTTAGAAAAATAGTAATAACATATCAGTTAAATATCTGATCGAAGACAGTCACAATTTTTTAATAAATATATTGTCAAATAAACATATGATTGCAATTATTTGTCAACTTCTATCCGGGCAATTGTTGAATTCAACCGCAACTTTTGAACACTTATTAGCCACAAGGGGGAGCTGTATTACTTGCAGCACCCTACTTTCAGTTTAAGTGAGCGGAGCGAAGTGACTTGAAAGTCAGAGCGTCTGAGTTTCCTGACGCTCCAATCGCCACTCAATAACCCAACATTTCCAACGTAAATCATGTTAACGACCCAGAATGCAACTGCAGACAAAATGGTTTAATTCACATGTTACTAAATAGATAAACACAACATACAGGACACTAAATATATTTATTTATCTATAAATATTTACAGTCGCATTAATAAGGCAGAAACTGGAGGGATTTATAAAATGTTGGTTTTATTACCACAGGGGTCTGCTGGATCCCAGTGCATATAGAATCACCAATTAACCTAATGTACATGTTTCACCAATCAAACTAAATGTACAAAAAACAAGTGAATATAGAATTGATTATTTATGTCCATCCTAATTGGAAATACATTTCACTTATTAAATGCAATAATATTAAATATCTCTTCTATATGCCTTTAATGTCTTTGGTGTCATTTTACCAGAAGAAATGTGTTCCAGAGGTCCAGGAATTTAAAGCGGCCGGTAAGAACCAGGTTCCAATAAGCTACAGCCATTTCCAAGTCTGAGAGACAGGTGTAAAAAAAAAAAAAAAAGTATAAATAGTATTGTATTTATGAACAAAGAAAATAAAATGAGTTTAATAGATTTTTTTTTTTCATAGAAAAATCTGATTAGCTTCTAATCCCCAAAATTAATAAAATACTGAAATATCTGCTCATTCTATGTGCGGCGACAGTAGTTAGGTAGTCCCTGTAAACTACCTGTAACCGCACACCTCCTCCCCCTCGCCAACCCTGCCCCGGCTAATAATCTGTGCTTTTGCAAGGTCAAGAAATTAATTTGAAATTGCTTTAATGAACATGTCCCCTGTGTGACACTTACCTAAACCCTTCTGTCCGGGATTCTTGGCAAAATTGAAAGTAAACTGGTAGAAATCCTTAAACTTTCCAGAGTCTTTAAGCTCGTGTTCTAATCTGGGTAAGATAGCCTTCAGTTTGTTAGGACTATCACAGCTGAAAATACAGAGACGAGTGAAGACCAGACAGTCAGGAACTGCAGGAACTGCATTTTGATGACTACGAGCTGTATAAACCTTACCCCAACTCCGACATGCCGTCTAGGAACTCTTTCTGGCTAAATTCACATTGTGTCGCTGCCCGGAATTTCCAGGCCACCACAAGGATGCTCATGCTAGCTGGATCTAGTGTGAGGTCATCACAAAACTGCTGAATTCCATCGATGCCAATTTTATTCTCATCGAGAGGGTCTGTTCGGGAGGGAATTGACTATTGTCAATTGGTTTAAAAAAACAAATGATAATATTCATGCAAATTTAAAAACCCTGTGACCTCATGGTTACCACAAAAAAAAATCCTGTGTGAGTGGCTGAGTAACATCATAAACACATCCTTCCACTTATTCCCTATTCATTGTCTCACTGTTGGAGCCTAATAAACAGATTTATCCAGATAATAGATCATTTAATTTAGTTATTTTTGATATATAGCTGTATGTTCACAAGAGGGCACACACCCAATGCATCCAATCTTAGTGCAGTCATAATGGAGAGTTGGGGATGGGGGGGTGGAGGAAAAGCTATTATGATGTTAACAGATTTTCATAAAGATACACCAAAACTTCACCAAAGAAAAATGGCTGAACTATGAAATGAAAATATATGTCATGTTGCGGCGCACTGACCGACAGTGTTTATTTTCTCTTTAGTACCTTTGTAGCGGTTATAGAGCTGCTCCAGCTTCCGGCGGTCCACTGTAGTTTTCATGGATTCTTTGAAGAAGACGCCTGGGTTCTGAAAGTAGTTGTCTGTTGCCACTTCTAATTTCCAGTCATTCTGTGCAAGGCAGTAGACGGCTGTTCTCTCGCCGGCCTGAGTGAAGGACATGAACTGGCGAACTTTCTCTTTCTGTGATGACTTCAGCTTATTCTGTGGGGTGAACACACGCGCACACACACACACACACACACACACACACACACACACACACACACACACACACACACACACACACACA
>JAOTRA010063354.1:0-15563 GCA_026260255.1 Pseudolaguvia tuberculata | reverse complement strand
AAGACCAAAGAGGAGGTTTATGGATGTGGTGAAGGAAGATATGCAGGTAGTTGGGGTGAAAGAGGCAGATGTAGCAGTCAGGTGAGTGTGGGGAAGAGTGATCCGCTGTGGGGTCCCCTAACGGAAGCAGCCGAAATGAGAAAAAGACTCACTACAGCCCTATAAACTTTCCCTTTTATAATCATTGACTACTTCTACTAAAACAAAGGGGTTTGTTGAGAGAAATGAAAATCACAATTGAAAGATTATTTACTACAAACTTTAATACTGTACAGTTAGATTTTCAGAAGAGCACATTGGCTTACTAGTTAGCACGGTTTTGAATCACTTCAGTTTCACTTCAGGTACCCTGGTTTCCCCAATTACAAAAGGTGATTCTTAAAAAAAAAGGTCACAATAGCAAAATCATCTATCCGCCACATACTCACTTCCAACGACACATTAACATCCCTGATCACATCTAGATCCCTCTATTTTGGCCTTCATCTTTGTCATTTGTCTGCAACTCCATTTCCAACATCCTCCTACTGATTTTTCCACTTATCATTCCCCCTGCACATGAACAAGCATCTCGATTTGTCCTCTCTTACTTTATCCCCAAAATGTCAAACATGAGCAGTCCCTCTGATGTGCTTGTTCCTAATCCGGTCCAACCTCGTCGCACCAAAGAGATCAACACAGTCCCTAAACCAGACATTATAAGACCAGGGGGCCTCACCACTGTCTTTAACTCTGCTTCCTGTTGAGTAACCAAATATTCATGGGATAATTCAATTGTGTTGCCCAAATCACCTCAGTCGGGTCTTTGTTGTGATTTGCAGTGCATTATTTCTATTGATTAATAAATGCAATTTAAAACATTACTGTTTTCATGAGGTAAAAATGATAACCAAAATACAGCTGCTGCCTGAAAAACCCTGCATTCTATACATTGAAAGATTACGTAAAGGTCCTAAACGTTTGCTATTTAAAAATTTTAACATTTATACAAGTGCACATTAATTTTCTAAACATAATTTATCTATACAGAAAGTCTGCATTATTATGGGTGTTGTGACATAAAAGGTTTAAAGGATAATTTTTATAAACTGGGTTTAATACCTCTTCTATAAAAATGATAGAAATTTCTAAAATTTAAAAATGAATAAATTGTTTAAACTAATTTTATAAGATCAATACAAAGTAAATGATTTAAACTTTTAAGGGATTTACATGCTAGGCTTAAAGTCTGACACAGATTTCTTCTTATTAGAATAAAATATAAGTATAAATATAATATAAAGCAGGAGCATGCGTGTAACAGTGCGTGTTAACCTGTAGTTTAGAATGTTCCTCCAACAGGCGATCATACTCCACTGTCAGATTCTCTGCCTGCTTTTTCATCGCCTTCACATCACCGTCTGACTTCTGTAAAGCTGCATGGGAACAAACACAGAAAAACAAACAAAGTCTGTTTAAGCATCTATATTAAGAGCAGGTAGTCCTCAATTTCTCTGTGGTCATAAAAATCAGCAAGGATGTCTGAAATTACTGGACAAGGTGTTCCAGTCTAGCCTTAAATTAGGAAATGATGTTTGTTTTCTTTGTTTAAAAAAAAAACTCAAAGATTGACCAATGAAGAGGGAGCAACAGATTGCGGCCCATAAAAAACATACAGACCCAGCACAGTTTCGGAACAATTTTTGTTTTTATTTTCTTATTGGCCTTGAATTAGAAATGCAAAGGAACTGGCAGGACTCCCAAAGGGCGGGTGGTAACCTTTTAGCCAAGATGTTGAGAAAAACATGGTAGTGACTAAGAAAAATCAGTGAGTGGAAATGAGCGTTCTACTGTTAATGTGAGGGATGACATGTAGACAGATTTAAAACTTACTGTACTGCACTGTAACTGCATGTTTCCTTCCAACATGCTTGCAAAATAATTACATGCACAACAAACTGACGCTACAGTAGTAGTGTTTACTCCAATGAGTTGCATAACAGTTATAAAATCTAGGAACAGACTGAAAGTACAAAAACAACTCTTTCACATCTTTTAAAGGGGAATTGGATTACAGGCTGTAAATTATTAATTGACTAAATAGTAAATATTGTATTCGCCTCAATGTTTCTAAATTAATTTACACAGGAAAATGAACACATCAAGGACGTAAGCAGAGTTATCTTCAGCAGATAAAAGCTAAAGAAATACAGTGTATACTGTGGAGGACAATGTGCTCTTGATAGAAACCATTAATGTGCTGTCTAACATTTACAACATTTTTCATTGAACATACTTTTATCTCATTCGTGGGCACAAGCTTGGTGATCCTGAGTGTTTCAACCTGGGCGTTTAAATGGTCAGTCAGCTTCAGTCTAACATTTTTACTGAGCTACTGCTTGGCCCTGAACTTTTAACATGGATTAGTGAATGATTGGGATTAAACTGAATCAACAGTTGACCAGAATACACAGTGCAGGGATTGGTCAACCCTTCTTTACTCCTGTATTTGCTACTTTTCTGATTAACTATTGTTCAATGAATATTATGAAAATATATAATAGTAGATATAAGCGTTAGATTAAGTAAATGTTAGCTAGCTGTTTTGCAGCTCCAGTCTTTCCTACTAATGAATGTACGCTAAGGTTCCCTTCTTTAACTATATTGACATCACACCTCTTTTTATTAGTGTGCATTTGTTATGCTGGAACACATCAACACCAAGAACAGAGAGTAAATCGGGCTAACTCATACCTTGCTTGCTGGCTTCGAGCTCGTCCTTCAGCCTCTTGACTTCTGCCTTTAGATTCTTGCTCTCTTCCTCAGTGTTACTCTTCGTTTTGACTCCCGCCTCTGGGATCTCAATTCCTGCATCCTTCAGTCTCTGAACAGACAGGTCATATTAATGTGGTTATTGACACATTTCTTAAGCTTTTAAAGTTAAAGATGAGAAGTACATATGGAATTGACCAGACATTTCTCATTTACATTATTGCATGATTGCAGGTTAGGAGCATTTTTCAAGGGCCCTTTTAAAATCTTAGGATCTTAAAATGATTAAGTCTCATTTGCAATAAACTTTAATTCCTACCACTTCACCACAACAGTTAATATGATTCTGCCATCAATTGAGCAAAATAAAGAAGCACAGTACCTTGGTATCGCCTACACACGAAGAGAATATAGAACAGAGAAGCATTTTAAACTCTTTGAAAAGAATAAGGCTGTCTTGTGTTATAAGTAAAGTGTAGGATCAAGAAGATTTTTGATGTTTTCAGAATAAAAGCCCTACTGTTTTTTTGGGGATTTATAGTTCAGTTTTTCTCAAAAACAGCAGGTGTATTACAGATTGTAGGAAACTAAAATATGAAAGTTTTGGGCATGCTGAAGGACATCTCATTGCAGGATGTGCAATATCGCCCTCTAGAGAATGCAAAAACCTAATAATGTCAACATCTCTATAAGATGTGGATTTTTTAATTAATTGCTATTTTGGTAAAGTCAGTTGACATTCTGTGCATGTCAGTATTTGTCTATTTATACACAATTCTGGTAAAAGTTAGTGGACACGTGACCCTCACAAATTGTGTGATTTTTCCAGATTTACTTCCCATGTTGCTGTTGGGTTAAGATGCGCTCTTCTATTTAGACTTTTCAGAGCTTGTATATGCAAATTTTGAACATAAGAAGGCTGAATGCGTGTGTGTTCATTTAGCTACAATATTATTAGTAAAATCAGGCACCAACTATATGCGAGGTGGTCTGGGGTGTAGTCAGCGCTCTGGTTCATCCCAAAGGTGTCTTAATTGAGGTCAGGGGCTTTGTGCATTGTTTTAATTTTTGCGTATACTATAATGCTACAACCTACAAAAACATTATAGACAACTATGTGCTTCCATATTTGTAGAGGAAACACATTTGGATCTCGTAGTCAGTTGACACCAAATATTTGGCCACATGCTTTATACAGTATTTATACACACGTGTACATCCCAGGGCATATTACTAAACTTAAATGCATTAGATGTTATGCTTTTTAATAATCATTATAATATACACTACATAAGAATTTTACTGTAAGGACAGCCCTGGTATTTATTTATTATTAATTTTTTAGCTTCATCATTTATTTTACAGCCGGTTGGCATGCAAACATTAATGTGTTTTATAAGCTCTTTTGCAGGCTAAGTGGTGAAAATTTTCTAAGCTGGAATCTTTGGAAGACATACTGTGCTAAATTTATTTTTACCTTTTTTCCCCTTTTATATGCAATTTATCACACTAATTGTTTAACAAATCAGTCTGTTCCTCTGCCTAGAAGTTATGCTTCTTACATTTTATTCTGTGAGATTTTGATATTGGTTTGAAACATTTTACCCAGTGATATTACTTAAGATGACGTTCTTGCAGAAACTGCACAGATTTTACTTTGAGATGATCCACATACGTAAGCTGTGTTACATACACAATGTTTCATACAGTTGTACTGTAGCCAAAGCACACAAAATTAGTTTGTTCAAGGCTGTGCTACATTATTTTACATGTTCCAATCAGCACTTCAGGACTTAGTCACAGATACGGACAGTTACAATTATAATAATCTACATGTTCTCCTTCCTAAGAAAGTGAAAGCTGGGAACATTCGTTCATTCGCTAACTGAAGCTAAAAATGGGGAGGGGAATGCTGAATAAACATATAACAATAATTGCAGAAGTATTTAAATCTCATTTCTCTTCAAAAATCAGATCACAGTGTTATTTTGCCTACAAAAAGACATCATATTAAACAAAAGTAATGTAACCATGCTTACTAGTGGATTACAGCTAATCACGACACAAGTCGCCTCATTCTTGGACCGCAGATTACTTGCTCCTTTTTTGCAGGTTTATATTTTTATTTTTAAGATTGCTTTTAAGTAACAAAGTTATTTTATGAACGTTTTCTTGTAATAAATGCAAAGCATATTATGCACATTTTGTCAAAAAATTAATGATACAACCCCTGAGTTTCTTAATCCATTGCACCACTACTACTTATAGTGAAGCTTTCCTATATCGGTTTTCACAAGTTGAGCTTATACGGCCCTCATAAGAAGAATCAGCCCAGTCACAAGTTATTAAACTCCTCAAAGTAAATCAAACAACACGCATTCTATCAAGTTTACTATTTTATCAGATCTTGCCGCTGTTGATAAATTCTTTAATCAATGAGCATTGCATCAGCCCAGAGCGTTAAAACTCACCACTGGATCTATAATTGTTCACAACTATATCAGCTTATAATGTACACGAATATTAATTTGTTTGCAAACCAGATGCAAACAAACTAAAAGAAGGTGAATGAAGGTCAAGAGCTGCTTCTGGGACAGCATGATGAATTCCCAGCCTTCATCAAATTCTCGGTCAACTGCACTTTTGTTTTAAAAAGGATGAGAAAAGAGATTCAGCAGCGCTTGTACCTTTTTGTCAGCTTGGAAAAAAGAATATTTTGCTGCTCTGCTACAAAGTCTGACTGTTTAGGGCATACTTAAGTTGCAGACAAATCAGCTTTGGCCCTCGCAGAGAGAATTACTGTATTTTCTGGACTATAAGCCGATACTTTACTCCTATGTTTTGAACCATGCGGCTTATGCAAAAAGTGCGGCTATTCTGAGGATTTTTTTTTTCACCGCTAGGGACGCGCTAACCAGAATTAGAAACAAAAATAAGAGTCGAAAAATCAATGCACTGAAAAAATAAGACTACGCTACTTTTTCTTAGAAAAAGAACACAGACGTCAAATTACAAACTGGTAATTATTTTCAAATCCTCGCCCCTTCATCATGAAAAACACACAAAGAAGTTCATATGATGCAAGTTTTAAGTTCAAGGCCATCGAGCTTGCTATCCAGGAAGGAAACCGTGCTGCTGCACTCAAGCTTAGCGTCAACGAATCTATGGTGAGACGTTGGAGACGGCAGCGGGAAGAGCTCATGCAACGCCAAAAGTCGAGAAAAGCTTTCAGTAGACATAAAAGCAAGTGGCCTAAACTTGTCCTGAAAGACTGGGTGAACGCACAGAAAGCAGGTGGCCGAGGTGTATCCACTGTACAGATCCGATTGAAAGCCAAAACAATCGCCCGCAAAATGAATATTGAAGATTTCAAAGCTGGGCCGTTATGGTGTTTCAGATTTATGAGAAGATGTCAGCAAATCAGTAAAGTTGCTGCTGTGTTAAAAAGCAACGTTCGGAAAGAATCTGTTTAGGTACATTTTCAAAATCCTTCTGTACCTGCAGTAAATAAATAATTTTTCAACATAGATATCTGCAGCTTATAGCCCGGTGTGGCTTGTATATCTTTTTTTGCTTTCAAAAAATAGAGCGGATGCAGCTTATATACAGGTGCGCTCTATAGTCTAGAAAATACGGTAATTCATTAACACATTGTGTATTGGGACATGAAGATAAAAGTATTTCTTGTTTACACTGATTGTGTATTTATACCTCCTGAAGCTTCTCGTTTTCCTCCATGTATTTCCGAGCAGCATCACTTGCACTCTCTGCTTGTTTCTGGAAGGCCTGGTTGGAGGCCATAAGCGTGGCCTGCTGAGAGAGAAGGCTAGCTAGACGTCGCAGCAACCTGAGACACAGACAAAAAAAAACAAAAACGAACAGACATACCTCGATCACACAGAACTAAATGCTCATAGGTGAAATAACATTATTTGTGTTGTGGAGGCACTTTAACAGCACATTACTTGATACCTAAGCAAAAAAAAAAAAACAAAACATGGAACTTTTGGAAAATCCATGCTTCATGTCGTTTACAAACAATTATGTGCATCAAGGGTGAATCCAAGGTTATATACATATATATAACTGGAAAAGTAGACCTGCAACCTTAAGCACATTTAACTTCCTTTAAGAGAAGGCTACTGTACTGAATAACCAACTCAGAACAAAAATAGAATGACTTTAGCTTAACTCTATGATGACCTTTGGCCCATCTAAACGAGCTTATTACACTCTTACATATACACTGTTCAAAGGGCATGCATTTATTTATGCATGACATCTTCACTGGATCAAAGATCTTTGCATATGGTTAAAGCCACATCTCAAAAAGGATGTGCCACAGTACCTAGTGTGAAACCAAGCTTAGCATATGAATCAATGATTACCACAACACTCTTGATGAATCAGATCTAGCGTACGCAAGATATGCGAGACACAGCAGGTACATACTTTATTTTTAAAAAAGGAGACTCCATGTTGGATGTCTCCTATACTGCTGGCTTTGAATACCGCTCAGTGGGCCAGGTTTATACGAACTGATAATTCTAGCATATCAGTTCGTATAAACAGTTTATGTTAAGTCAAACAGAAACTGTAGCTCATCTGAAATATGAGACAGGTTTCTGGAAACTCTTTTTCAAAGTGACTGACCGAACAGAAGCACATGCTTAAGGCTCAGCATGGTGGGCTCTTACCAAAATCCGTCCTCAAATGTCAAAGTGCAGCTGTGCAGTCATCCAGTTTGCAACGTGATCACGAAGACAGAGGTCAACACATTTGTGCCAAATCAATCCAGCTAAATATAATATTCATCACCTGTTGTTTAATCACATGCTCAGTCTAAATAATCACACCAAATCAGACAGTGAGAAAATGGAGTAGCACTACTAGCTAGATATTAATAGCTTGTCATTCAGAGAATCACCGGGTTGTGTGCGCATGTGTGGTTGTTTGGCAACCAAATAGGGGACAAAATTACATAAACTATCCAGGATGATCAGATTATAATGTATTTATATAAAGAGATACAGACTGAGACAGAGGGGGAGAGAGAGAGGGTGAGAGATAGACAGAGACTTACAAGCAGAGAAGCAGGGCGAAGCCAGCAATGTACTCGTTCCTCTGTGCTCTAAACAGCTTCATGTGGATGTGCTCGATGGCCACAGGGTTGTTTGAGAGATCCACCTTGTCAGTCACGCTGTACTTCCGCACTTCTCTAAAAGCATCTGTGAAAAAAAAAAAATTATCCCACAAGTTAATTCAATCTGTCAAAATCTTACTACTACTATTATGTCTATTTAACTTAACTTTTCTATATATACTTAGTCACACACATGCATGCACGCGCACACACACCAATTCTCTAATAGAAATCACGGTGGAAGAAGAATAAGTAAATAAAATAAATTCTCTTTAAACTGATGTCTGATGAAGAAATGTGGTAGATGTGATTTTTTTATGTGCTCAAAAAACTGTCAATGTTTTAATACAATTTTTGTGAACGCAGGAGAAAATACTGGCACAGAGCTTTGGCTCTGCTAAAGGCAGCCATTTTTTGATCGCGTATTTTGGACACCTTGCAAAGTGCAAGAACTCTGACTGCTGCTCATCGACAGCGGAGTTTGTGACTGTTAGATGCAGACACTTATATTTACTGTCAGTTTATTTCCTATTAGTCGGTGCTTGTCTTGGTGTTGTCGTCCCTGTAGAAGTAAAAAATATTTATTATCCTCTTCTCCCTCCCAGTATGTCTATAGGAGCAACGAGAAGTAAAACTAAAGTAGTACACAGCTGACTCATTAAGATCTAATCAATTGAGAAAATATGGGGAAATGGTGGCTTAGGGGTTAATACCAGAAAGTCCGGTGTTCGATTCCCAGCAACAAGCAACCACCAATGTAAGCCCCTAAGCAAGGCTTCCAATCGCTCAGTTGTATGTCACTCTGGATAAAGGCATCTGCCAAACGCTGTGCCAAAAATATAAACCCACGTTCGGAAGCTGCACACAAACCTAATGCTGGCTTAAATCAATCAATCAGCAGAAATACTGCAGTGCACTAGGGGGCAGTAATGACTCACAAAGTGTGTAGTGCATATTTTTATGATGCTACAGCTGTTTATCTGATCAAGGTTTGATTTTATAAAAATATTGTTAAATGTATACTTTGTTGTTTTAGGAATATTGATTTTCTTACACTTTCAGAGGCATAGATTAATAAATCCTTAACATTTTCTATCAATCTGTATTTTAAAGTCTTTTGTCAGCGTCTGTTCCTAATGTTAAGTCACAATGAATGTTCGTACTCACCAACCAGAAGGAAAACCAGGATGCAGATGATCACAATGAAGGCTGTGTTCCCATAGGTCGTGATGGCAACCACTAGTCGAGATTTGAATATTTTGTGCCATCTAAAAGAGAAAACAGTACAATGTTATTGAACTTTGTTTCCAATCTCACAATACATACAACATTAAAAAAACAAAGGATTACAATGAATAAACATTACATTAAAAAAAGAAAATATATATAGTTACCTACATTTCATTTTAATTATATTTCTTTCATTTAAACACCCATTTCCAGAACGACTTACATTTGTAAATTTTATTAACTGAGCAACTGAGGGTTAAGGGCCCAATTGTTGCAGCTTGGTGTTGCTGGATCTTGAACGCAAGATCTTCTGATTAACACAGAAGAGTTTAGCTCCAACTTGCCTCAACACACTTACCTGATAGCTTAAAGTAAATCTAGCAAGATTAGTTTGTTCTGGTTAGTTTCATTAGGGTTAGAGCTAAACTCTGCAGACACCCCAACCCTCCAAGACCAAGATTGATATGCTACTGAACCACCACTTACCCCTAAAGTATACTTGTGTTTAGAGAGCTTAGCTCCAACTTGCCTCAACACACCTACCTGAAAGTTTCAAGTACACCTAGCAAGATATTGATTAGTTGCATCACCAAGCTACCACTGTGGGTCACTGAGCACCAACGAGCGCCACCAAACACCACAAAAGCTACCACTGTGGGCCACTGAGTTAGGCCCTTAATCTCCAAGTCCTCAATGTATACAAGAGATAAATGCAAGTTGTTCTGGACAAGCAAAAAATACTCAACAGGAAAAAATCTGTTGCTTAGCAGCCATGACGAGCATAATGAGGTTAAAGAGGCAGAGATTTCACAAGTTTCATTCCCGGCTTTCATGAGTCAGTAGTCATGTACACATGATACATTTGGAGGAAAAAGGACAGAATGAATCAATTATCACAGTAACAGGATTAATGTTACATTTATGTTGCAGTCTGACATGAAGTGGTTCATTCCACAACCTAACTGTAGTTTTAATAACTGGTAACTGTTTCAGCAAGGAATGAGCATTTTGAGCTAAAAATGGTTTTGATAATAAATGGGAAGTATAATAGCACTGGCTTAGATTTGAACCCGTCTTAAACAATAACCTCACCTCATTTTAATTTTGAACAATGAGCACGTTCCCTACATGGCACATATGGGATTTGACCTATGATTCTGTAAACAGGAAAAAAACCATATGGCTTCTAATATATTCAGATCGGTTTATGTATGGTAATAACTTGGATATGAATCAGATATACATTAATACTACCATGTAAACACACATTAGATTTTCACCGCCGTTCACTGGGTCACAGAGGTCTGCTGGAGACTATCTCAGCGCACGTAGAGCGAGAGTACACCCTGGACAGGTTGCCAGTTCACCACAGGACCACACATAGATGAACAACCATACACACACACCTATGGGCAACTTTGAGATTCACCAATCAAGTTAATGTATGTATTTTTGGATTATGGGCGGAAACTAGAGTACTTGGAGAAAACCAAAAGAAATGCAAGGATAATATGCAAGCACTGCAAAGTAAGTGTAAGTGTCTGACCGGGAATCGAACCTGTGAACTTATGCCTGACCACTACGCCACGGTGCATCTTGATTCTCATTTTTTCCATTTTTTTAATTATTAAAACAAAAAAGGAATATATAACTTGGCATTCGGGGTGGCACGATGGTGTAGTGGATAGCACAGTCGCATCACAACAAGGTCCCGTGTTCGATTAAAGGGCCGCCGGGGATCTTTCTGTGCAGAGTTTGCATGTTCTCTCCGTGCTTGCATGGGTTTCCTCCCACAGTACAAAATCATGCAGATTAGGTTGATTGGTGATTCTAAATTGTCTACAAGAGTGAATGTGTGTGTGAATGGTTGTTTGTCTATGTGTTGCCCTGCAACAAACTTGCAACCTGTCCAGGGTGTACCTCACCTCTCGTCCTATGTGAGCTGGGATAGGCACCAGCAGATCCCTGTGACCCCAAATTAAGGAATAAGCGGGTAAGATGAATGAATGAACTTGGCATTCAATGCTATATGAAGTACATTTGCATTATATGACCCATTATTTTTATATGATTTAAAAGAGCATTGTTTTGCTGGCTTTTAAAAATGGAAAGCAAAAGGTTTATCTATTTTAAATGTTTTAGTAATCTGTTTGGAAGGGAGCAGCTGTCTGTGATTGATACAAACTTCTTACTGTATAGCCATGACAACATTAAAGCTGCTAGTTTAAGTTGGCATCCATTACATTTTACATTCTGATATCAGAATAATCTTTATTTGCAGTACATCAGTTAAAATCTCAGATGTAATCACTCTTATCTTCAAACTTTTATCAAATGACGTACGATCTTTAGACTATGTAATCTGAAACTCACCGTTTGGGGGAGATGAAGGGAACGCAAAGCAGCAGGACAAAGAATACCTCGGCGTACAAGAAAGACGCCACAGCCGTCCACTGCAGACTCATACTGCAGACCTAAAAACACACTGCGGTCGGTCAGAAATAAAATAAAAAAAATCAAATACGGATATGAGATTTTCAAATCAAATCAAATACGGATATGAGATTTTCTCTCACTTTTTTCCATGTAATCTCCAACAAAAATAAAAAAACCAAAAAAGATTTTGTTTATGAAAGTGTTATAAGTTAATGATACCGACAATGCTGATCGAGATAGTGTATACGATAAGACCAAATACGTTAAAATAAAAAGTTATTGATCTTGAAGGAAATACTACGACAGTGTTAGGAAACTAAAGATACTTCACAGTGACATTGCACAAGGTATCATATACTGACGCAACAAACGCAACGCGACGTATGTTTTATGTCTCTATAATAGTACTGTTGTGCACTTGAAAGCTTGTAACAGTGGTTCCCTTAATTTATTAGTATAAATATCTAAAACTAGTTATATAGCTTCATAACTAATGGATGAGACACTAAAAAAAAGCCAGTAAATAACTGCAGGTTAATTAATAAGCCGTTTAAAATCTCAAGTAATTTCATGGTTTTAGTCGTTATTTACTGATTAGTCTTATAATCGGTGGATAAAATAATACTACTGTCTACTGCGGTTCATTATTTTTTTGTTTTTTGTAAGTGATTTGTTAAAAGAGTATCAGTTTCTATTCATGTCACTTTTTTATCTCTTGTTAACGACGGGCAGTGACGTCACTTCCTGTTCGATACACCAGAACCAAGATATAATGTCATGGATAATGAAGTTCGTTAATATAAGAGTAAAAATGTTCCCGAACGTTCTATAGATGGGCTCGTAAACCAGCTAAATTATTATTAGCATAAACAGGTTTTTTTCCTAATTTATCTATCAACTTTAGCTATAATATAAATATTAATAGAACAAATTCGTTGACAACAAAATCGAGCAAAGGGTTTCTAGAATATTATAACAAACCCACAGTAGGGGAGAAGTAACTCGGAAGCTAACCTCAAACTGTTGAGTAATTATCTGACTAGCTAACAAGCTAAAAGGAGAGCACCACGCCTACTTTCCACAAAAGACAAACCTTTTGGGCTTTAAAGCCAAATTACGCTCAATGAACCAAATACAAAATACATACTTACGTGTAATATTGAAAAGGAATATACAAAAATACGAAACCATACAGTGTGACGCTCGAGTGCAGAAACTTCTGCCGTTTAATGCGTCCGACTTCCGGTACGCGTGTCCCAAATCATTAGCGCCAACGTACGACTTCCAATTGAATGGAATTGTGGGAAATAGTTCCTTATATGACCAAATGCTAAAGGAAATATAAAACATAAATTAAAACATAAATGCTTTACGACTTATTCTGTCCTTAATTAAGAGTAAATATGTTAGTTGAGACACTATTAGAGAAAATGGGTTAATGTTATTTCTAAATAATTTATATTTAAAAGAACTTTTATTTTGATAAGGAAACAGACGCGGCGGAAAACAACAGTATTCCGTGAACACAGACTAAAAAGTGTTTCTATTTTGCATATAAAATTAAACAAAAGTTATGTGCTTCCAATACACATTTAAAGTCCCTGTGCCGTTTTTAACAAGCAGCCAATTTATAATAATACTATTAATAATTATTATTATTATAATAATAAAGTAAGAACATTAAAATCCAATACAGTTTCAATCAATTATGTCTCAAAATGTCATATGATCGATATAGTGAATAAATGAATGGGTGGGCAAATGTGTAAGCTTTTTAATAAGTCAGGCGGCATTTTAGTGATTTGACACGTTGTCTCATTCAGTCTCTCATCCTAGAGATGAGAGCTTATCCCAACTCACATATGATGAAAGGCACGGATACGACCTGGACAGGTCGCCAGTCCATCACAGGGCCACACATAGACAACCACACTCATACTTATGGAATCAACCTAATGTACATGTTTTACTGTAGGAGGAAACCGGAGTACCCGGAGAAAACCCGGAGGGAACATGCAATTTCGGCACAGGGCTCGACCCAATAATTATACTGTTTATGATCTTTTTATAGTCTTATAGTGTGAAAAACAAACCGACCTCAAAATCTGCAATAAACATTTATTGACATTAAAATTGTTTACCACCATCTGCTGGTTAGTTACAGAAATGCAACCTGGGCACAAGTAAATATTTACCCAATACATTTGATTTACATTTGTGTAAATGTGCACTAAATACGTTCAGACATCATTTAAGGCAGCTTAGTCTTCAAAATGGTACAAAAATGGACACAAAACAGACAAGATTAGGAATTAATTGCTAAAGATAAATATTTATTTAAAAAGCATGCAATAAATATAGTTGCAAAAAAATGAATTCAAATCTACGTGGAATTTCTGTCTCTGCAGATTAAAAAAATAAAACAAGTATGACAGAACATTCTCTCTGCATCTCATCCACATTTTTTGCATCATTTTATTCACATTAAATGTAAAGAGTTAAAATCTAGCAATATAAACTGATATTTTATCTGATGTCACTTATATAAAAATAGTAAATAGTAAATACTGTTTTAAAAGGCAGATAATGCATTAGTATTAGAAATTAGCATTTGAAAAAAAGATATAATTCAAGGATGAATGATTTTAATCATTGCCGCAGAATCGGCCATGTGATGAAACCCATTTTCAAGACTTGAGTTTTGATCTTTACCAAGTTAAAATCATTATTTCTATTAATATGAATGTCCAGCACCGTATGTGAATATTCATTACTCGTACAGTCCTTTCCAGGCTTGCAGTTTTAGACTCAGGAAATGATCTGGCTCAATATTGGGAGCGGTTTCATCAAAATGTTGGTGGAAAGGTTAAAGCAAAGGAAAATTACATATGTTAAAATGACAGTGTAATACTACGAAAGCAAACGTTAGAGAACATAGGGTTTGTTGTCATCCAGGATAAACAATACTTTTTTTCTTCTTCTTTAGCTTCCTTTCTCCTTTTCTAGGTTCCTATAACAAAAACCAAAAAACTGCATAAATCAAAACACACTACAGAAACCTCCAGTTTCCACACACAACCACACACAAAGAGCACAAAGGCAATGTACAGGATACTTAATCACTCCTCCGTTTAAAAAAAACAACAACAAAAAAAAACTTCTTCCCAAAAAACCATCTTCCCAAAAGTTGCATGAGTCCAAACAGAGGTTTTGTGTTAATGTTATTTGATGTAGTTTATTACAGGTTAAGATGAATAAATAACGTGGAGGATTTAGTTTCAGGAGTTCTTCACTGTTAAACTTGTATTGATTCAGTGCTTTTTTTACACTGCAATTATTAGCGAGTCTCTTTGTTTAATAGGACTGGAAGTATTGAGCAGCGGAACTATTGCAAAACTGTTTAAATGAATATGTGTAAAAATGACTTCCTCCTGCTCTCCTTTAGTTCATCCAGACAAATACGGTCCATGACAGAAGAAAATAAGGAGATTACCGGCCTTGTATTTCTGTATTTTAACTGTTTGTTTATTTGAACTGCTGTACCGATGTGTATGGTATTGATGTGTACTGCAGTGTATTAATGTATATTGCTGTGTAATGTTGGGTAATGATATGTACTGATGTGTATTGCAGTGTATTAATGTGTACTGCAGTGTATTGATGTGTAATGTTGGGTAATGAAATGTATTGATGTATATTGCAGTGTATTGGTGTGTACTGCAGTGTATTGATGTGTAATGTTGGGTAATGATATGTACTGCAGTGTATTGCAGTGTATTGATGTGTACTGCAGTGTATTGATGTGTAATGTTGGGTAATGATATGTATTGATGTATATTGCAGTGTTTTGATGTGTATTGCAGTGTATTGATGTGTAATGTTGGGTAATGATATGTATTGATGTATATTGCAGTGTATTGATGCGTACTGCAGTGTATTGGTGTGTACTGCAGTGTATTGATGTGTAATTTTGGGTAATGATATGTACTGATGTGTATTGCAG
>JAOTRA010063328.1:0-15573 GCA_026260255.1 Pseudolaguvia tuberculata | reverse complement strand
AGGCTCCAAGACTATCCTGAATCCCAGTGTGGTGGTGGCCCCCATGCTGTGAGATTTGGCGGAAGAAATAAGAGAGGCCAGTGAGAGTCAGTCCCCACCACGGGCGTGCAACCCGGTAAGATATTCGTGCTTCCTATATATTGACAACGGTTAATGATGTGGGCTCATACCTCTTTAAGTGCAGGGCAGCCCGGAGTGCGAAGGACCCTGGATCTACTCCAGGAGCAGTGCTGGTGGATGACGGAGGAAGTATGCACCTACATTCCTGCACAGTATATGCGCAAGCAAAGACACCTCGTCACCTGCCTGAAGGCTTGCTGCATCCCTTTCCTATTCCCCAACGACCTTAGACCCAAATAGCTCTAGACTTTGTTACTGATCTGCCTCCCTCAAATGGTTACACTACAGTATTAACAGTAATAGACCGCTTTGCAAAGAATTGCCGGTTAATCCCTCTAAAGGGTCTTCCCACAGCTTCAGAAACCGCAAAATTACCGTTCTTTCATGTTTTCAGGATCTACGGGTTACCCGAGGATATAGTTTCAGACCGAGGACCTCAATTTACGTCCAGAGTCTGGGTGGAGTTTTGCAGGCTTCTCGACATCAACTTGAGCCTCACCTCTAGGTCTCACCCTCAGTCCAACGGGCAAGCCGAACGCATTAATCAGTAGCTGGGGAGGTACCTCCGTATGTACCGCGCAAAGGATCTGCAATGCTGGAGCGAGTTCTTGCCCTGGGCTAAGTATGCGCAGAATTCCCTCCGGCACTCATCGACAGGTTTAACGCCTTTTCAATGCGTTCTAGGGTACCAGCAGTTTCCGTGGACAGGAGAACCATCCAGCGTGCAATCTGTGGAGAACTAATACCAGTGCAGTGCGCAGACTTGGGAGGGGGCGCATGTGAGATTACAGCGGGGCCTCTGTAATGAGAAGCAACGTGCCGACAAGCGATGCAGGACCGCTCCTAAGTATCAGCTCGGGCAGAGAGTCTGGTTGTCGACTCAGCACCTGAAACTCAGGCTCCCTTGCAAGAAACTAAGCCCGAAATACATTGGGCCCTTCAAGATTCTGCGCCAAATCAACGAGGTATCGTACAAGCTTCAACTGCCTGAGCATATGCGCATTAACCCCACCTTTTATGTGTCCCTCTTGAAGCCCTATGTGCCTCCAGGTGACCGCGCAGGGTCTCAAGATGAGCTACCAGCACCCATTGAGTTGGAGGACGGCTTCGCCTACACAGTGTGAGAGATTCTCAGCTCCAGAAGGAGGCGCAGGGGCCTCTAGTACCTGGTGGACTGGGAGGGTTATGGTCTGGAGGAGCAGTCCTGGGTGCCAGCATCAGACATCCTCGACCCGTCTCTCCTGCAGGACTTCCACATTCGGCATCCTGAGATTCCAGGTCTTCTACCCAAGGGGGCGCCCTAGAAGACCGCCAGGAGTCTTTCCTGGGGGGGGTACTGTAAGGACTATGTCTTCAGAGGACCGCCTGCAGAGGGCGCCCTCGACCAAATTCTAGAACTTGACTTCCTGAATCGGCCATTTTGGGCATGGCCCGTCTATATAAGCAGATGGTTCTCTGAAGAACATCGCGAAGTATTGTTGCCCTAGGCCTTACTAAGCATTTCTGTACTACTTGAATTGTATTACTCTTTGGATACTTGACCTTTAGCTTTGTTACCTGACTACTCTTTTGGATTTTGCCTTGGACTTGTTTGCCTTCCCTATCCCTTTCCCAAATAAAACTTGATTGTAAACTCTGCAACATGGATTCTACTGCTTTGTCTGCACCCGGGTCGTTACAGATGCTGGACAAGTGCAGGACATAAAGTGACAACAATACAAATACACAGACACCAACTAATAGAAAATTAACTGAATATAAAATAAAATAATAAAAAGCAAAGATGAATTTCCGTGGTAAATAACAGTCTGCATCTAACAGTCCCAAACTCCAAAAAACTCCAAAGTATGTCAATATTTACTTTTATTGCCAGCTGTTAGAATATGGGATAATTAATGATAAATAAACATTTGGTTAACTTTTTTGTCCAAATAGGTTGATAGTTATTTTTAAATGTTATATTAATATCCCAATTGTAAATTTCCGTTGCTTTATTTATTTCAGTTTTATTTTATTGTAACATACTTGGATTTTCACAGATGTCTGCATGAAAAGCTATAAAGATTTAAATTCTATTTAAAATGTATTAAAATTGGTTGACTTAATAAAACCTGTAATAGAGAGTAAAGGGAGTACTATAATTTATGCAGGCTAGGATGTCTGAAGATGGTAAGATGCCCACAAATTACATATATCAAATAAAGGTGGGAAGGATATAAACCCACATTTAGCTGATATGTGATGAAAATACAAAGGTTTTTTTGTCCAACAATGTACTAATTATTGGTCCCATACAATTATGACTTCGGTGTAAAAGATTTAATATTTTGTTTTAAATAAAAAACATGCATAGTGTGAGTGACAGGTATAGTTATTGAATATGAAAAAGATTCTTTTATCGTATTTTAATACTAGCATAATTTTACCCTTTCCTTTAAAAAGCCAATTTTTTTTACTAAGCTTTTTTGAATTGTAGGTCAGTAAAAAAAATTATTTGAATTTATTTTTTGTCAGTCAAAAGTAATAGCAGCGCGGTGGAGTAGTGGCTAACACGGTTGCATCACAGCAAGAATGTCCTGGGTCCGATTCCCAGGAAAGGGGTCTTTCTGTAATTTCTCCTTGTGCTTGTGTGGGTTTTCTCTGGGTACTCCAGTTTCCTCCCTCAGTCCAAAAACATGTATGTTATGTTGATTAAGTTGATTCTAAATTGCCCATAGAAGTGACTGTGAGGATGTCCATTGTAAAGTTAAAGAACAAGAAATGTTTGTAACATGTATTGATAACTTACATAGACTGATATTATGACATATTACAGACCATAAACTATTCCATCAATTGATGATGTTTCTGCCTTTTGCTTTGGCATACACTTTATTTAGAAGACCTGCACTTCTTCATGTGTATTCAGTTATCTAAAATTAAAGAAAAATTTTATCTTTGTCAAGACTTTGACTTGGTTCTTTGTACCAGATAAAGAGAAAGTGACATCAGTGCTGTTAAAAGTATACAATAAAAATTCCATAAGTGCATAAGTAACCTTTTATTCTTACTAAAATAGATAGCTGAGAGAGAATAGATAGCTGAGAGAGAAGTTATTCACTTGCTTTTAACAGGCTCCTCATTATTTTTGACATCAAGATGATAAAAAGACTCTGGTCAAGATAAATAATCCATTACTAAAATACATTAAAACACTCATTGCGCACAATTTGTCTTTGTACAGTTATAAATTGGCCTGTAAGCAAAAGCCCTTAACCGCCTACTATGTCTTGCTGATAGCTCTTTTTCCTTTTATTGAACAAGAAGGGGGGGTGGGGTACATGCCACAGTTTTGTCGCTCAGCCTAATATTATTTGGTTTACATAGTATGTCAACAAATTTAAATTAAGTTCTATTCAGAACTTGTCATAGATAAATAAACGATATGGTCAAATGTTTTTGAATGCCTGGTGCTATATTGTAGTGGTTAAGGCTCTGGCACCCACATACACAAATTGCTGCGCTCAGGCAGTTCCAGTCGTGAGTCCTTTCTATCTCCCCCAGTTTATCCCACTGTCCCATCATTCATTTATTCATCTCTGGTGTTTTATGTCAAGAGTGTCAAAACATTTATATCTCTGACATTTGGCGGATATAGTTAAATAGGTAAATCTTAAAAAACATATTTTATGTTTTATCGAAATAAGGTTAAGAGCCCTGGTTAGCAGTCTTTCGGCAGCTACCACTTACAAACTTAAATGTTCGGCACAGAATTGAGAGGTGGAAGATGAAGTAACTCTTAAAATAATATCAATAAGTATATTATATACATGGAATAAATTAAGAATAAAACATCTGAAACTGTATTTATAAACGGGTTACTAATATCTATTAAAGTAGCAACAATGCTTTATAAAGGAATTAGTGAAGCTATTTACTAATGCTTAATTAATGATTAACTGTGAAGTTATTATAAAGTGTTATCAAAAAATCTTTTTAATATTAATAAGTTTCTTAACAAACCTCACCATGACAGGTAACAGTAACAATAATCCACCCCAAGACAGACAGCACCTTGAATACACAAAGAACAATTAACTAAACAAGACACACCTAAACTAAATAGACAACCACAATCTTGACGTTACACCTAGACAGGAAACACATGAGTCAAGAAACAGGAAGTAAATGACCATGGACAAAATACAGATTAACTTATCCAGCTAACTAACCGCACAGCTTGGCTAGCTAGCATTGCTAAGCTAAACCAAAACACAAAATCAACAAAACAAAACCTTAAACATATGAGTACAGCCACTCTAAGACTGTGTTTTTAGATTTAGTCTTTGTATGTTATCCTGTTTTTAATTTCTGCAGCAAATCTTAAAATGTTCTTTGTTCACTGGCATGTAATTTTTATTGATTATAATTGTGCTATGTTGCTTAAGATAGAATAGACTTCAACATTACAGGAGTAATGATTAACTAAGTAAAAAATTATAAGTCCAAAAATGAGCACCTAATATAACAAGAAGAAAATGATTTGTTCACAGACTAATTTACTGACTGTTAAACACACCTGACTTTTTTCGGAAGACTGCAGGTATAAGTAAAAGATTATGAAAGAGAAATATGGCGAATATTGAGAGCAAAGAAGCATGAAAGGCACTGTGATCTAGGACTCAGGTTAGGACTCAGGCACCCAGGAGAGGCATAACAGATAGAGTCTTTCAGATAGAAGCTGGCTGATCACGAGATGGATTGGTGATATAGGAACAAGCAAAATGGGAATTTCTGCTTCAATAACAAAATCAAAATAAAGATGCAATGGCAAGAAAGCAAAAGAATAAAGAAAAGAGAATTGAATTGAATGTGAAAAGAAAAAATAGAGTAAACAGAACTTTGTAAACTTTCTTTTTAACACAGAGAAGAGTTGACTACATAAATTATATTTGCTCTCTAATATTTTATTTGAAATTTTGTTCTGAAGTCTAAGTTAATGTATAGTAAAGTTTATTGTCCTCAGTACAGCATTCTGCAAACCACATTTCATATTCCCTATTTTTATAAACGAAAGTCATATTCATCTAAAGCAAAGCTATATAACAATATATAATTAACTTAATTCATTTATAAATTATTGTTGGATTCAATGAATGTTTTACTTTTAGTAGTACTGAAACCACTACATACAAGTTGGAAATCCATTGTTAAATGAACAGCAGTCTCACATATGAAACTCACATGCATTTACACTTATAAACTTTTATGTACAGTTAAGCCACCATATTTTGGGGAGTAATTTAAAGCACAGACACTCTGATCTATGCTAAAAAGTTAACTGAGCTGTTATTCAAATAAGGGATCATGGCACTTTGAGCCGTTGGTGTTAGCCTATCAGGATGCCTTATATTTACAGCATGTTATCCTACAATCAATTTTTATACATAACATTTAAAGCTTTGTAGATACACAGAAGACAGGAAAATGTGATCTTTTATTTGATTTATAAGTAAAAGGATTGTTCTTAAGAAAGGGAAAAGTGCTCTGCAGCTGCCTGGTGAAAAGTTTCAGTGATGCCTCGTTTTTCGTGGTTAATGGGGACCAGAACCTTCCGCGAAAGCTGAAAGTAGTAGTATTTTTTCCCTAGGAATTTGTGTGTATGCAGGTACTGTACAACAATGTTTTAAATATGTAATCCACTTGTACTCTTATTGGTCGATGTCACACCGGAAACCAATCACGTGCCTTTATGAAAGCCTGTGGTATCTACAGTACTCTGAGTTAACTCATCTCTTTGGTTGACATGCAGGGATCCTTCTCTCTCATGCATCAACATGAAACAACGCTCCTTTCCACAATGTGGCTGCTGATCCGCGAAGCACTGAAACCGCAAAACATGAAGCGTGAAGTGGCGAGGGAACACTGTACTTTGTTTTCAATGTCATCATGGTATTCTGTAAAATAAGAAAATAAGACATCTTTAAGTATTCTATCATTATAATATTATCTTACTGGAACTAGGAAGTCCAAAACTGTTCTAGCATAACAATTCCCCTATGCATGAAGATAATATCTGACAAGGTTGGTGTGGAAGAAAGGATTAACCTGCATGAAGTCCTGACCTCAACCCCACTGAAATGGAAAGCTTACTGAGCACCAAACCATATCACTCAGCATTAATGCCTGGTTAGATCTTAGACTGCAACACAACTGCAGCACAAATGTTTGTGTTGGTCAAGTATTTTTGATGGCTGATGGCTGACCAACTACATTTTGGAGTATAGAAAAATATATTTGCTTTCAAGTATTAGTCAGTTATAATCATTAGTTTATTTAACAAATGGCCTTTTTAAAAATGTCCAAACTATTTTAAAATGATTAACTTTGATTAACATGTACTGTACTCTACTAATACTAATTAATATTCAATGCATGTAAAGATTATTCACACTGGTAATATTCGATTATCTAACAGAATGAAGATTAATGTGAACAGCAATGCATCGCTGTAATCTTCTTACAATAATCTTCTAAATCCCTTATTAAGAATTATGTGCCAATTTATCTGGCACATGTAAACCAAATTAACCCCCAAATTTCAGGAACTTGTCAAAGACTGTCTTCACACCTTCCCAGACCAGCCATCTACTTTTAGCTTCTACCAGTAACAACTCAGCAGCCTCCCACTGTCAGTGAGGGCTCCCACCATCATTCAGCTTCAGATCAATCAACACCCACCCCCCTCTGTCTCACTCTGGACCATGTTAGGAGGGATCTAAAAAAGACCAAGGCAAGGAAGGCCACAGACCCTGACAACAGCAGCCCCAGGTTCCTTAGGGAATGTGCAGATCAGCTGTGTGAGGTTGATCTGGCATTGGAGTGGATCTGGTATTGTAGTGGAGGACACCATTATCTACTTGCTGCATCAGGCCCTGTCTCATTCTTCCGTGCTTTCAATACCATTCAACCATCACTACTGAGAGGGAAGCTAGAGACGGCAGATGTGGACCAACATCTGGCTGCTTGGACCATTAACTACCTCTCTGATTTTTTAAGTACAACTCCTACCACTGTCACTTGCAGAAGTTTTCAGATGACACTGCCATTGTTGGTTGTGTATCCAGGGAACATGAGCAGGGGGGTCATAACTGACTTTGTGTGCCTGGTGTGAGAAAAACCTTCTGTTATTGAACACCAGTAAGACAAAGTAGTTTGTGTTTGACTTCAGAAGAAACCCTCCAGCACACACACACCCGTGAGCATCCAGGGCTCGGACATTGAGATGGTGGACACTTACAAAAACCTGGGTGTTCACCTAAACAAAAAACAGCTAGTTTACAAATACAGATGCCCTGTACAGAAAGGAACAACGTCGACTCCACCTGTTGAGGAGACTGAGATCCTTTGGGGTGTGCAGAGAACTTTTATGGCTTTTATTTTTATGGCACAGTTACCAAGCCCCCTCTCTGTCACCATCACCACACCTCCACTTCCGGACAGGGGTGTCTCTCTCACTTCCCGCATCCTGCACCTGAGCCGAGTCACTGGCTGATTACCGGCCCTTTAAATAGTGACCGATATTTACTTTCTTTTGTTGGTTTATCGCATTGTTTTGTTCTCATCTGTTCCTGACCTCTATTCTCGTTCATGTTCTCGATCCTCATTTTTCTAGAACTTTTCTGATTTCTGAACATTAATGCTCGTTCTGTTTTTTAGGGGGTTTTATGTGTTTGTTTTCTGTGCGCATGTTCTGCACCCATTTTGCGGAGTCCTAATCTTTACATCTGTTTTGTGGTTGCATTTTGTGTTTTGTTTTTAAAATAAACTCATTTAAAATTGCCAGTCCTGCACATGGGTTGGATTTTATGTCTGGCTTCACGTTCTACTTCATGGCAACAGTAGTTCTCTACACTGTTGTGTGCTGGTCAGGGAACAGCTCAGAAAAAGACTTAACAAGTTGGTTAAAAGAGCTGGTTCTGTCCTAGGCTGCATACTGGAGCTCAATGAGGAGGTGGCGGACCGAAGGATACTGGTAAAACTGTCATCCATCATAGATAACCCCTCCCACCCCCTGCTCCACAATGTAGAGGCTCTGAGCAGCTCCTTCAGCACAAGCGTCGATTATTCCTCCCCCCAGCTATAAGACTTCACAACACATCACTGCAGTGACATACACATGTTTTGTACATTTCTGGTTTTGGCTGTTACTTAGACCATGTGCAATATATCCTTGTATTTATTTTTGTTGCTTATATTGTCTGTGTTGTTCTTGTGTTTTTGCTGATCCTAATGCTGCTGTTTCTAAGAAATTACCCCATTGTGGGATTAACAAAGTCAACCTTATCTTATCTTATCTTATCTTATCTATATAAGTATGCTAACCTATAAATACTATAATACAAATACTATAAGGGATAGTGCATATAAAAGAGTATATACTGTATGTTACTGTGTGAGGTGCTGACATTGCAGCACTTTCTTCTTACTGATTGGACTCAACCTTAGACAGATTTAATATTAGGG
Organism: Pseudolaguvia tuberculata; assembly: GCA_026260255.1. Classification (NCBI taxonomy): domain Eukaryota; kingdom Metazoa; phylum Chordata; class Actinopteri; order Siluriformes; family Sisoridae; genus Pseudolaguvia; species Pseudolaguvia tuberculata. The sequence goes on along the minus strand of JAOTRA010063328.1, from coordinate 6,948 downwards.
CAGAGAGATGAACTTGACTGGCAGTGGCCCAGTCTGCATTATTACAACCTGAGGAAAAAGAAAAAGATGAAATAGGGAAAGAGAATAAAAGTCAGACATGGACTTATGAGCTTTGTTTCTTTCAGTCAATAATATAACAGGATGAAAGATGGAAGAGAGTCATCATTATATGGCCTCACAGTAGCTAACATGATCATGTCCATTACTTTGCTCACTACTGAAATTATGGTTATTTATTATAAGTGGGTAGAGTTTATGAGTGAGAGCTGCTGAAAATAATTTGTACTGTGAAAGATGACAATGAAGATGTTTATTCAAAGGGATAATTGCTCCCCTTAATACATATGTATCTGATTATTTTGCGTAAATGTCCTAAGGAATTTGACAGTAAACTAAAGGAAATTTAGATAATTAATGTTTTTCAATTTGCTCATCTAACAATAAGTAGTTAACTCTAGACATTATATAATGTAATGTATTTGTACAAATGTAATGCTTTTACGTTTATGTTTATATTTATAGCAGTTAACAGATACTCTTGAGCAGAGCGACATACAAATTTAGGTTAAGTTGCCTAAAGTCACATCATTGGACATTTCAACACTGATGCATTGTGATCATAAAACTAGTGCAACAACCACAAAACTGTTGAACAGCATGGATTCCCTTTTTTCTTCAGTGCTAGTGAATCTGAGGCAACATGATGCTATGTGAGGAGTGTTGAGTGATTGGAGACAAGATGGTACAGCTTTGTTCTTGGCTTTATAGGTAAGAATCAGTCTTTTGAGACAAGTTGAGTGTCATCAGCATAGCAATGGTAGGTGAACCCATGTGATGAACTAACTTTGCCAAGTGAGAAAAGCAGAAGTAGATAAGAGGACCAAGAACTGAGCTTTGTGGGACAGTGATGATGAGTCATGGCAGCATGCAACTTTTCAGTGATGCAATCTCTGTAGACTAACCTGTTTAAAAGCCAGACTGGTTTGGGTGTTGAAGGTTGTTTCGTGTGAAGAAGAGAGACAGTTGATTATAGACAATATGTTCAAGTAATTTGAATAGAAAAGAGAGGAGTGATACTGGCCTGTAGTTGCTCAAACTGATCTAGTGGCCCCTTCTTTAAGATAGGAGTAACCATTGCCCTCATGAAAGACATTGGCACTTGACCAAACAGCCATTAATGATGAAATAGGTAAAAGGCATAAGATCAGGAGAAATGGTCTGGAGCATTGTCGAGGGTATTGTGTCTAGTGGATAGATGGTAGATTTTCAGGATAGGATGTTGAATGTGTTCTGATCTGAGGGGGTAAAATGTGACAATGAGGGCACTTCTCCACCCTACCTCCAAACACTAATTACTACGCACATAGCACCTCACTTCCTCAGATCCACCAGCACTGCACAACTTGTTCCACCCCCTATGTCTCAAGAAAGATCTGCCCCAACACTATTCTCTTTTGGCAACTAGATGGAGGAATGAACTTCCCATCAACGTCAGAACAGCAGTCACTGGCTATCTTAAAGAGACGTCTGAAGACAAACCTGTTCTCGAAATACCTTTAAACAATTGCCCTTCACACAAACTCACTTTATTTATAATAAAAAAAAACCTCTTGCTCTTCAACTGTTTATAGTTGTCACACTGTTTGTGATTGTATCTGTGTCAGTTGTGAAATGTTTTGGGTTATATCTTTAAGCACTGTTTGTACGTCGGTATGGACAAGAACGTCAGATAAATGCCTAACTAACTGTAACTATAAAGATAAAGACATGATAGAAGATACACAAACAGAGGCTGAGACAGTAACAGAGGCTGAGGCGGGAACAGAGGCTGAGACGGGAACAGAGACAGAGATGGGAACAGAGGCATAGACAGGACAGACAGACAGGAACAGAGAAAGGAACAGATTTTCTAGGTAGGCCTTACTACCACAAACAGTCCTTTCATACCCTCAGTCCTGCAGGATCCACCTGTAGCCCTTCCTGAAAAACATTTATGAGGGACCTGAGTGACCACCCTGGCATTAACCCTGAAATCACAGCAAGAAGCAGGAAGCTGAGGTCCATAAGCTCGGTGAAGCTGACAGTAGCCTCCTACTCCTACAGACTGTCTTGAGCCGCCTCTGGCATAATGAGGCTGTCAGAGAGAGAGTTCAGCAATGCCTGAGGAGGGTATGTCGGGGTCAATGATGCCCAAGAAGGGTACGGCGGAGTCAGCGAGGCCAGATTGAACATTGGTGATCCTTGCCATGTCTGAGGAGGCTCCTGCCACTCCTGCCTGTCTGTGGAGGTCCCTGGCCTTTTGGTGTTGTGCGACCTCACCCTGGTCCAGGGGTTGGTGCTGTGGAACTGCCATGGGCCTGGTCCTCCCTCCAACCTGCCTTCTTCCATGTTTCCTTTTGTCCATTATGTTTCATTTGGCCCTTTTCTGTTCTGTTCTCGTCTGGCCCTGTCTTTGTGTGGCTCTGTTCTTATTTGTCTCCCCGCTGGCTGTGTCCATGTTCGTGTATTTTGTTCCCATCTGACTCTGTCTGTCCCTTTTTCTGTATGGTAAAGTATTTTTTTCTGTTTCAGGTTTGTGTTTGACCCCACCCAAATGTACCATGTAGAACCCTGGAGGCATTCCTCGCCTGGAGGAAGGAGTACTCTCACACCCCTTCCCTGTCACAGCCACCACACATCTGCTTCTGGACAGGGGCTTCTCTCTCGCTTTCCGCGTAATGCACATGAGCCGAGACAGTGGCTGATTTCCAGCCCTGTGGTGGCTGAATGGTGCATTACGCGGTGCATTTAAATGGTGGCCGAATTTTACTTTTTCTTCTCAGTTCATAGCTTTGTTCTGCTTGTGTGTTCCTGACCTTTGGTCCTGTTCATGTTCGCGATTCTTGTATTTCTAGAATTTCTTCAGGTATTCCTTTCAGGTATTCCACATTTGTCACGTCCTCCTCTGGGTGAAGCATCTCCAGCGCGCTGCCGATGTGCAGCGGCGCGCGCACGGCTTGGCTGCGCTTGAGCGCTCTCGTGTGTGTGAGTGCGTGACCGTGCACACAGCTGAGTCTCGACAAGCACTGATTCACTCGTGTTATAAGCCGGCGGTTTTCTCTTAGGGGCCGTTGGATCATTTTCACCTTTTTTCCTGAATGTCTTTTGTTCCAAGTTCATGTTTAGGATCTCGTCTCGTCTCATCTCGTCTTGTCACGTCAGGTTTTGTTCTTGCTCTTTTTTCTTCTCGGTATTTTCTTTAGTTTTAATCTCGTGTTTTTTTTTATTTTATTTTTGCCTTTTTTTCTAATAAATGGACTATTTAAACCCGCCAATCCAGCGTTTGGGTGCGCTCTTCATTCCCAATTCTGCTCCCCCCTCCAACTCTGACAGAATGATCCAACCAAGCTTGCACCCAGCGGATTGGCACGGTAAGTGTCGGAGGTTGTATCCCAGCCGCACGCTGACACCATGTTCAGGAGCAAATGTGGGCTGGTGTTTTTATGCTTAACGGGGAGGGCACTGGACTGGGTAGCCCAAGTCTGGGACGTGGACCAATGTCTCAGGGAGGACCCCCTCTACCTTTTGGCTTATCTCCTCACCACATGCGACTTCCTCACCCCAGTGGAGGCTTTGGTCTTTCTGGCCCACCCAGAGATGTGCCTGTTGGGGTCAGAGGTGGTTGAGGAGCGTCTGGGTATCGGGTTGTTCATGGACCTGGACCCCCATTTTTCCTTATGTTTATCTGGCTGAGTATTTATTTATTCTTTTCTTCTGTGTTTGATGTTTAGTTTCACTATTAGCCTCAGCCTCAGGTTTTTTTAGTTCAATTAGTTGTGTTGCCTTTTTCATGTCTAGGTTATTTCTTGTTCTGTGTGCTCATGTTTCCCACTTTTCTTGTCATGCTAGGTCTGGTTCCCCCTTTTCTCATCATGTTAGGTCTGGTTCCCCCTTTTCTCATGTCATGTTAGGTCTGGTTCCCCTTTTTCTCGTCATGTCAGGTCATGTTCCCCCTTTTTCTCGTCAGGTCAGGTCAAGATCCCCCTTTTTTCTCATCAGGTTAGGTTCAGGTCAGCTCTGGTTCCCTCCTTCTCTCGTCAGGTTAGCTCAGGTCAGCTCTGGTTCCCCCCTTTCTCGCCACATTAGCTCAGGTCAGCTCTGGTTCCCCCCTTCTCATCACGTTCAGGTCTGTTTCTCTTTTTCTCACCACGTTCAGGTCAGCTCTGGTTCGCCCCTTTTCTCGTCAGGTTAGCTCAGGTCAGCTCTGGTTCCCCCCTTTCTCGCCACGTTTGCTCAGGTCAACTCTGGTTCCCACTTTTCTCGCCACATTCAGGTCAGCCCTGGTTCTCCCTTTTCTCGCCACGTTCAGGTCAGCTCTGGTTTCCCCTTTTCTCGTCATGCTCAGATCAGTTTCCCCCTTTCTCGTCCAGGTTACCCCTTTCTCGTTGGGTTCCGGTTCCCCCTTTCTCATCGGGTCAGTTCAGGTCAGGCCCAGGTACCCCCTTTCTCGTCAGGTCAGTTCAGGTCAAGTCCAGGTTTCCCCTTTCTCGTCAGGTCAGGTCAGGTCTGGGTTTCCCCTTTCTCGTCAGGTCAGTTCAGGTCAGGTCCGGGTTTCCCCTTTCTCGTCAGGTCAGTTCAGGTCAGGTCCGGGTTTCCTCTTTCTCGTCAGGTCAGGTCCGGGTTTCCCCTTTCTCATCAGGTCAGTTCAGGTCCGGTCCGGGTTCCCCCTTTCTCGTTGGGTCAGTTCAGGCCCGGTTCTGGTTCCTCCTTTCTCATCAGGTCAGGTGAAGGTTCCTCTTTTCTCGTCAGGTTCAGGTTTCTCCTTTCTCATCAGGTCCAGGTTCCCCCTTCCCTGTCAGGTTTAGGTTCCCCCTTTTTTTCGTCAGGTCAGGTCCAGGTTCCCCCTTTCTCATCAGGTCATGTTCAGGTTCCCCCTTTCTCGTCAGGACATGTTCAGGTTCCCTCTTTCTCGTCAGGTCAGGTCCAGGTTCCCCCTTTCTGGTCATGTCCAGGTCTAGGTTCCCCCTTTCTGGTCATGTCCAGGTTCCCCCTTTCTGGTCATGTCCAAGTCTAGGTTCTCTCTTTCTGGTCATGTCCAGGTTCCCCCTTTCTGGTAATCTCCAGGTCTAGGTTCCCCCTTTCTGGTCATGTACAGATTCCCCCTTTCTGGTCATGTTCAGGTTCCCCCTTTCTCACCATGTTCAGGTTCCCCCTTTCTCACCATGTTCAGGTTCCCCCTTTCTCGCCATGTTTAGGTTTCCCCCTTTCTCGCCATGGTCAGGTTCCCCTTTTCTCGCCATGGTCAGGTTCTCCTTTCTCGTCATGGTCAGGTTCCCCTTTCTCACCATGGTCAGGCTCCCCTTTCTCGACATGCTCAGGTCGGGTTCCCGCCTTTCTCGTCATGCTCAGGTCGGGTTCCCCCCTTTCTCGTCATGCTCCGGTCAGGTTTTCCCTTTCTCGTCATGTCCTGGTTCTCGGTCTTGCTTCTCTTTCTCCCCGAGGGGCCCCCAGGAGGCGTTCATAGAGGGGAGAGTACTGTCACGTCCTCCTCTGGGTTGAGCGTCTCCAGCGCGCTGCCGGTGCACAGCTGAGTCTCATCAAGCACTGATTCGCTTGTGTTATAAGCAGGCGGTTTTCTCCTAGGGGCCGTTGGATCATTTTCACCTTTTTTCCTGAATGTCTTTTGTTCCAAGTTCAAGTTTAAGATCTCGTCTCGTCGCGTTTTGTCATGTCAGGTTTTGTTCTTGCTCTTTTTTCTTCACGGTATTTTCTTTAGTTTTAATCTCGTGTTTTTTTTAACTTTTATTTTTGCCTTTTTTTTCTAATAAATGGACTATTTAAACCTGCCAATCCAGTGTTTGGGTGCGCTCTTCATTCCTGATCCTGCTCCACCCTCCAACTCTGACAACATTGTGATGATCAGTGATGATGGTGAAGGGGTGTGTACTCTTTTCTTGAGAATTAGCTGCAAGGGTGCAAATGGGGTGGTGATACCTTATGCTGTGAGAGTCGCTCATTGTTGGCTAAATAATTCTGCCAGTTCATGGTTAACTAGTGATACGTTAGGAGGACAGGGTTACAGAACTCAGCGACTCAGTAGAGGAGTGGGACTGGGGTTGCCAATACGTTGGTCTTTAATGAACTGGGGCCATTGCCAGATATCCTCTTTCCTCCAGAAGACAACTGGATCATGTGTTTGCGTCCAGGGAAAGCCCAGATTGATCTGCATTTTGGCAATAGTAGCAACGTGAAATGCAAACTGGTAATCCAAACAGATATATCCAAATAGCAGAAACAATATCAACAAACAAGCAGTTCACAGGCAGACAATTTGTATAAGCAGACAATTCCAAATCGTAAAGCAAAATTTGAGGTTGATAACACAAGCAAAAGGTCAGGAAGGTACAGATACATGATTCAGGTACAGACACATGAAACACTTGGTAATTTCACTAGAAACCAATGCTTACCAGCAAACAGCTAACTTAAATATGGCTCCTCTGACCAAGAACAGGAAACAGTCCATCAAAATTTGGGCAAAGGCGCCCACGTGTGGTTATTAGATGGAATTACAAAAGGAATTACTTAAACTACTCCAAGTTCACTACCTCTTCTCCCTGCAACCTCACCACTCGATTGTCTTCCCTCTCATTCAGACACATGTACTCTGTCTTACTCCTACTGACTTTCACAAACCCCAAACACACAATATAACTCCTTCTGACGTTCTCTATACTTCTTCATCAATATCCTCAAAGCAAAGATTGCATCTGTGGTATTCTTCCTTTTCATGGAACCATACTGTTGCTCACAGATGGCCACCTCTTCCCTCAGCCAAGCTTCCACTACTCTTTCCCATAATTTCATTGTATGACTGACCAACTTTATTTCTCCGTAGTTACTTCACGTCTGCACATCTCCCTTATTCTTAAAAATTGGTACCAGAACACTCCTTCTTCATTCCTCAGG
>JAOTRA010063312.1:0-15576 GCA_026260255.1 Pseudolaguvia tuberculata | reverse complement strand
CAGAGAATGATAGAAACAGAGAAAGGAAAAGTGATAGAGAGAGAGAGAGAGAGAGAGAGAGAGAGAGAGAGAGAGAGAGAGAGAGAGAGAGAGAGAGAGAGACTAAATCTGTAATTATGGGTTATTAGATTGAGTGGAAAATCAGACTCAAGAATCAATTTCCATGGAAAGTAGGGTCTTTAACTTGGTTTTCTTTTTTTGCCTTCTATCTATTTGGTAGTCACTCATTTAAAGTGTAATAGTCGTTGCAGCTGGAGCATTGAACTTTATAAGGCTTCCTAATTAATACCAAATGAGTTTAATAGCATGGCTCCAGGGGTTACAGGGTGCGAGATGTTTTTTTTTTCCCATATTCTGCCTGAAAGCCTGTGTATTTTCTTGTGACCTGTAAAAGTAGGTGGAGCTTGTGTGGTACCTGAATTAAAATAATGCTACCAAGAGAGTGGTGTAGTGGTTAGCACAGTCGCTTCACAACAAGGAGGGCATGGGTTCAATTCGCAAGCAAGTGGTCTTTCTGTGCAGATTTTGCATTTCTCTCCATGCTTGTGTTGGTTTTCTCCAGGTATTTTGGTTCAAAAAGCTCCAAAAAGCATGTTACCGCACACACAGGGCAAGAAGCAGGGGTACACCCTGGTCACCAGTCCATTGCAGGGCCATACATAGATGAATAACTACACACACTCAAATGGGCAATTAGAATCATAAATCAACCTATTGCAGAGAAAATCCATGAAGCACGGGGCTTGCCCAGTAATCGAACCCAGGATCTTCTTGTTGTGAGGCGGCCGCGTAAACCACTACACCACCGCTCCGCCCCGATGCAGAATAAAGCTTTTCAATTAACTTAAATCTAAATCTAAGGATTATTTGTTCTAATTGGTGGCTCGGAGATCAGCAAGGATTACGCTTTTGTTTCCTTGCTAAGAATGTGTCAACAGATTTCCTGTGAGTGGGAATTTTCACATTTATTATTCAGAAAACTGTGTGCAGGGGGGAGGGGGGTTCAATTTAAAACATGACTAACTTCCTCCAGATTAGTCAGATCAGATGCTTTTGCTCAATAAAAACAGAGAAATTCTGATTTTTTTTAACAGTTATGATTGTTCATTTCTTCCATTCATTCATCTTCATGCTGGATCCTATCCCAGAGGTACACACTTGACAGGCCACTAGTCCATCTAAGCGCCTGGGAATCGATACTGGACCTTCTTGTTACGAGACTTCCATGGCCCCGCATTGTCCCATGATTATTTAAATTCCAATTAAATTAAATCCCAATTTTCTTTGTCACATATATGACTGTAGAACATATATTGGAATGTTTCAAATATTTCATCTTCATGGTTAAGAGCCTTTTTCAGGACTTGTCAGTGGTGGGGCTTGAACACCAAATTGACAACTCATTGCCTTAACCATTTGAGCCACCAATTCCCCCAATCTTTCCAGTGGTGTGGCTTAGACCTAGGACTTTCTTGTCTTTCTTGTTGGTGGAGAGGCTTGAACCCAACCATTTGAGAAACCACCCAGTATATTTCTAGCAAAGGATTTTGTATGAGGTCACTACATCACTAAAGCGGGTTCATGATGTTCCCCCACTTGCACCACATATAACTGCATTATCATATATTATTGTGTAGTCTCTCTCTTGTTGTGATATCACTGACTTTTTTCCCACAGTCTAAAAGCATGTACAGTAGGTTGAGTAGTGATTCTAAATTGCCTATAGGAGTGTTGCCCTCGAGAAAGGCCCTTAACCTTTACCTGTAAATGTAAGTCAGTCTGAATACATGCTGACAAGTTATAGCAACAAAAGCAGCTCCTCTCTTTCAACATAGAGTCGAGCTTCTCTGCTACACTGGTCTAATAATCAGAATCCATCAGGCACTGGACTGTCCCCTCCTGCACAGATTTAATAAACCGAATGACTGGCACTCAGAAATGACACTTTGAAGTCTATATCCATCCAAGAGATAATAAAACAGAAGCTATGATCTGACCCTGGTTACAGATACTTCAGCCAGCAGTCACTAAGGCTCTGGGTTACCTTGGATTCTCTGACAGCTTTCTTTCAGGTTTAGAGGATTAATTTGACAATGTACAGTCACATAGCAGTCAAAAAGTGACTACCAATACACTAACATGGCCTTTATAGACTTTATGATTATTTTTCAGTGCAGGTTGTGTCAGGTGATTTATTCAAGTGCAGTAGTATTAGTAAGATCAGACTAATGTTGAGGTTAGAAGGTCAGGGCTGTCAGTCACTGTTTCAATTTATCCCACAGAGTTGAATCCATGTCCACATCCACTCCAAAAATTTCTGAATTTTTATTCGATATATTTGTCTATTTGGAGATCAGAGGCACAGGAGCATTGTTATGCAGTGCCAATGCTTGTGTCTTCTAGGGAAATGGTAGCTCAGTGGGCAAGATTAGGTTGATGGCCCTCAGAGGGATTGTTGACCTGTCCAGGGTGTACCCCTGCCTCCCTCTCCCTAAATTGCAGTTGGAATTATATATAGAAATCTACAGCTAGAAGGTCCTTGCTTCGATTCCCCTGCAGAGGGGCTTTCCGTGCAGAGTTTGCTTGTTCTCCCTATGCATGGGTTTTCTCTGGGTGCTCTACTTTCTTCCCACAGCCAAAAGATATGTACATTAGGTTGATTGGTGAGTGTAAATTGCACATAGGAGGAATTGAATGAATGAATGAATAAATGAATGAATAAACACACTTTGCAAGTTGCTGTCAAAACAAAATGTCCTCTTATTGGCCCCAGAGGTATAAAAATGTGATCTCCATAATACATAGCACATCCTGACAGGGTTGGAATAAATGTGTAGCGGGATCAGTGTGGGAATATCAACAAGCGGAAATGTCAGGTTGTTTCATCACAACATAAAAAAAAGCTTCAAATGTGATGCATCGTTTAAGGATGGTGTAATTAAAACATTCCCAGTATAACAGATAGCATTTTTGCAGCTACTTCAAGAACCTGACAGATTTCCACCCCAAACCCTCCGACCACAGCTCCCCCACCCACAATGTTCACAAGTACAATCTGTATTCTGTTCGATTCCAGGATTTCTTTTTTTGAGGGGGGTTGGGGGTATTGTCACTTTTCTCTTCCTGCAAAATTTCCATTCACATGCATGAAAGGCTGCTTAACATTCCGACGAGTGAAGCTGCGGCAAAAATTGACTGGCATTCAAAGCCATTAAATTTCTCTGTCTGAAATCAGACACTGATGCAAGATGGCTCTGCCGGGTGAGGAAGAAATGTTCACACAGCACATTTAAGCCAGGAGACAATCGTGATTATACCACACAGCCAACCTTCAGACGGGTTTTGGTTCATTCTTATAAAAGCAATAATATATTTATTAATATAGCAATAAAACTTAGCAAATACTATAAGTTGCACCGAATTGTAAGGCACATTAATCAGAGGTCTAGAAACGATTTTTTAAGAAGTGTGCCCTGTCCCAGAAGACACATCTATCAAGGTGCCGCCTATGGACTGAACCAGGACTAAACCAGGACTGATCCAAGGACTACACCAGTTGGACTGAACCAGGACTAATCTTGGAGTAGGGAAAAAGATAGAAAGAACTCTGACCCCACGCAGCAATGTGTCCACAAAGTGAGAGCAAGTGATGGCTGCGTTTAACCCCATGGGTTTTGAGTGCCTTATAGTCCGTAAAATACGGTAGTCGTTTGTACTGCAATCAAATATATTTCAAATAAAATATAAAATAATAAATAAATAAAATGCATTATACTATGGAAGGTAAAAAATAAATATATTATAATATAATATGTATAAGATATATAAGATTAATATAATATTATATAATATAATATTTATATATATTATATTATACTATGGAAGATATGGAAGGTCTATTTGTTAAGCTGATCACCAATCACCAATCAACCTAATGTACATGTTTCTGGACCAAGGGAGGAAATCAGAGAAAGCCCATGCAAGCGCAGGGACAACATGGAAACTCAACACAGAAAGATCCTTTGCCTGGGAATCGAACTCAGGACCTTGTTGTGAGACGACCATTCTACACCGCCACGTCACCTTGATTTGACTTGTCTTGAGCACCACCCTAAACATTGACAGATTTTAGTATCAAACAAACATTCTTTTTTTCTGAACACTGAAACCAAGATGTAATTTTAGGAAGAACTTATCAATTAACTGTAAATTTACAATGTCTGGAAATCCTTTTGATTTATCAAGCTTTTAAAATACCAGATGTGAAGATCCTTGCATAAAGCTTTCATCAGGAACATAGAACATGGAGCTTGGAAATTTGAATGTTGAATTAGCTTAGAGTCCTGTTTCTATGATACCAGACCATGAGCTAATTGAAGGTTACCTCTATCAGGTGGTAGTACAATTAACAGAACATGTCACAGGTGGGTGGGGCAATGGATAGCACAGTTGCCTTACAACAAGAAGGTCCCAGGTTCGATTTCTGGGCCGGGGATCTTCTTCACTTGCATGGGAAATCACGGGGAATCACATGACAATGGAACAAAACCGGAAGTTAAATTCAAGACAGGGTTAGAAGATGAACGAATGAATGAATGAATGAATGAATGAATGAATGAATGAAAATTGTATTAGTATTTTATTGTAAAATAACAAACATCAAATCTCTCCCAATATACGAGGCTGAGTAATTACTGCTGGAACCCGAGGCACTGCTCAAAGACCTTTCACATCAAGTGTGCTAGCCAAAGCCCTGTGGACATATGACCTTAGCGTCTTGTGTGTTTTCGCTGGACGCATCATCTGTTTTAAATATAGAACAGAAATGAGGGTAAGCAGTGACAGTGTGTAACATGCTGCCCAGGAATGAAGAACCGTGTTCTTCACGTGTAGAACATGTAGTGTGGGTGAAAATAATTAGTATGCGCATAAAATTTTGACCACATTGATTTGGATTTAGTTTAATAACATCTGAGTCTTATGAATGCATAAACATTGTTGAGATAAAAAAAAAATTTATGCATGTTTTTGGACTGTGGGAGAAAACCCACGCAAGCGCAGGGAGAACATGCAAACTCCTCACAGAAAGATCACCGGCCTGGGAATCGAACCCGGGACCTTCTAGTTGTAAGGCGACCGTGCTATCCACGCCACCATCCAAACAATCGAATTGAAAATGGATTAGAATTGGAATCAGCTTTCAGTATTAAATAGCACTTAGCGGAGTTTTAATGCCTCAGTATATATATATCACTTCCTCAGCAGATAACAAACACCTCTCTCTCTCTCTCCTCTCTCTCTCTCTCTCTCTCTCTCTCGCGCTCTTTATGTCTTTTCTGTCTCTGTCTCTCTTTCACACACTCTTATTCTCTCTCCCATTATTTCTGTCTCTTTCACAAACTCTTGTTCTCTCTCTCGCTCTCTCTCTCTCTCTCTCTCTCTCTCTCTCTCTCTCTCTCGCTCTTTCTGTCTTTTCTGTCTGTCTCTCTTTCACACACTCTTATTCTCTCTCTCTCCCATTATTTCTGTCTCTTTCACAAACTCTTGTTCTCTCTCTTTCTCTCTCTCTCTCTCTCTCTCTCTCTCTCTCTCTCTCTCTCTCTCTCTTTCACACACTCTCTTGTTGACAAATCTAATAAAATCCCTGCATTTCTTCCGTCTCAGTCTGAAGTAAGTGTGACGTCATTTAATTTTCAGTCTTTGGTTTACACGCCACGGGACATGACACATTTTTACACACCGTCTCGTATCTGTTTTGTGTGTTTTCTTCTTTGTTTTTGATTGTTGGTTTGTTTGTTTGTTTGTTTTTTCTCTGTGGGCATTTCTTTTCTTTTAGGATTCAGTCTTTATTCTGCTCTTGTACAACAAATGAGCTGCTTATCGAGTTGTCACTCATTTAATGATCATTAGTGAATGATTACTTATTTTATTATGTGTTTTTCTTTCTGTCATATTCTACTGTCATATTTAATGAATGATTTACTAATTTATTAGCCAATGGGATTATTTTTAAGTCTTTAGGTTTGTTTATGAATCACAGGATTGTCATTTATTTAACTATATTGTTATTATTATTATTATTATTATTATTATTATTATTAATAATAATAATAATAATGTTGTTATTATTATTATTATTATTATTGTTGTTATTATTTTTATTATTATCATTATTATTATTTTTAATATTATTATTATTATTATAATTTTATTATTATTCATCTTCTTTCCCGCTTTTCCCGTTAGGGGTCAGCACTTTTTAGGACTTATTTTAAATATGCTTCACTGTAGAACACTTTTTAGCAAACTAACAACTTCTAGCTATCCATAACTAGCCATTCCTTTATTCTTTATTTCTTTCTTTTTAAGCAGATTTGCTCTATTAAGGAACAAATATTTAACTATTTAAAGAAAAAACTTAATTGAACAATGTAATTAATTCATACAGTCATCTTCTAACCCACTTATTCCCTAATTCAGGGTCATGGGGGTGCCCATCCTAACGCACATAGGGCGAGAGGCAAGGGTACACCATGGACAGGTTGCCAGTACGTTGCAGGGTCACACATTTCTTTTAGAATTTAGAATCACTAATCCACCTAATGTATATGTTTTTGGACTGTGGCAGGAAACCAGACTACCCAGACAAAACTTATGCAAATGTGGAGAGAACATGAAAATTCTGCTGCACAGAAAGACCCCCGACCCGAGAATCGAACCCAGAACCTTCTTGTTCTGAAGCGACTCTGCCAATCACTACACCACCTCACCATCCAACAATGTATATAAAGTAGAAAACATGGAATCCTGTTTTGTACATGGTTTTAAACTGAATCACTTAAGACGATGAGCCTTCCTCCTGTCTTATTTTTTTCATAATTTTTTGAGAATTTTTAAGAAAGGCTGCCACATGACGATATAATTACAGCCCTTTTGAGCAGCTGTTCTGGATGATTTACGCCTTGGAGTGTACACGCCTGCCGTTGTAGGTGGTCGAAGTACTTAACATATGGCTCTTGTGAAGTTATCAGTTCATCATGGATCCAGCAATCTGTAGATAATATGACAGGTTTGAACAGAAAATTACATAATTTCACACATACTATCAGGCTCAAAGAGATCAAATTCATGTTGATCTCATTCATTCATTCATTTATTCATTCATTCATTCATCTTTTTCATAGTCACGGAGGTCTGCTAAAGCCCAATCCCAGCGCCCATAGGGTGAGAGGCAGGGGTACACCCTGGAAAGGTCCATGGCAGAGCCACACATAGATGAACAACCACACACACACACACACACACAAAACACAAACACTTTCACTCTTATAGGCAATTTAGAATCACCTAACCTATTGTTTTTGGACACCTATTTGGACACCTATTGTGGGAGGAAACCACAGTACACATGAAAGCACAGGGATTTTTATTATGCAAACTCTGCACAGAAAGACCCCAGACCCGGGAATCTAACCCAGGACTTTCTTGCTGTGAGGCGACTATGCTAACCACTATGCCACCGCGCCACCCAGACTCTTATTTTACTGTCATTTTTCTCACTTCTTTTATTTTAATGTTTTTTTATAAACCGCCGAACTGGTTAAGCTTAATCTGACTGGTTTCTTTCACGCGTTGTTTGTGGAATCTTCTGCTTATTAGACTTATTCAGGAACCACTGGACTGGTTTAATTAAACATCTGACTGGTATATTATTATTATTAAAAATCTTGGAGGACTTGGGGGGTTACAGTGCAGGGACAGCTGTGGAACTGGAAGGGTTAAGGGTCTTGCTCACTGATCCAACAGTGGCAGGCCTGGCCATAGAGCTGGTTGTTACGGAAAAGGAACACACGATAATCAGAATACCAAATAACAGGATTGATTCGGAGGATTTACCGATAACTGATAACTGATAAGCAACACAGGAGGGATAGAGTTCTAACTGGACGTGTGGGCTTGGGATGTTGGGTGTAACGTTACACGTTATCCTCCTGTTGGATGAGTGAACATGGAAGGGTGACAGACAGGACAGGACACGGATGGCCGGACAGTGGCTCTCCGGAACAACAGGAACATAGGAACAACAAAAAGAACATAGTAATACAGATAAGCTTTTGTAAACCAAGCGGCTAGATCTAGGGAGATATAATAAAGTGTGTTTGTGTATAAAGGAGTGGGTTTAAGTACGTGAGCTGATGATGGGAAAATGTGGGGCAGGTTGGAATGATTAAAACCTGGAATAGAGGGAGCGTGATGGTGAGTGCGTGATAGAACCTGCCTGATCCATGACAGTACCTTCCTCCCGACGGCCTGCTCCTGAGGGCCTAAAGAAGCAACGCTGTGGTGGTCCACTGCTTACTGGTGGTGGTGGGGCTTGTGGGTTGGCTAGGTATCCTTGGTTGGTCCATATGGCAACTTACCACCACAGCATCAGGACAACAAGATCTCCTTTACCTTGTTAATGGTAAAGAAGATCCCTTCCTCATCCAGAAGCGGTAAGGACCTCCTGCTTATATAGGGAACGCACGACAAATTACCAAAGCCAGAAAACACTCCATCAATATTCAGGCAACCCTCTCCAGGCGGTCCTCCGGCGTCACAGTCCTTACAGTACCCCCTCTCCTAGCAACGCCTCCTGGCGTTCTCTTGGGGCGTTACGCAAGTGTGGAGAGAATATGTTACTTCACTCACTTGACGGATTATCTTAAAGGGCTTTATATATATGGGGCTTAGTTTTTTGCTAGGCAATTAGTGGATAGCCAGACCCGTTGGCCAGCTGGTAGGAGGGGGGTGGTCGAAGCCTCTTGTCCGCCTGCTGCTTTTGGGAGCTAATGGCTCTTTGTAACCGCACATGGGCTCCCTCCCATACCCGTGTGAATGCGTTAGCGAGTTTTGCGCATACTCAGTCCAGGGCAAGAATTCGCTCCAGTGATGCTGGTCTCGAGCACAGCAGGACCATAGGTAACGACCTAATTCTTGGTTCATGCGCTCCACCTGTCCGTTGGACTGTGGGTGATAGCCAGAAGTGAGGCTCACATTTATGTTCAGGCGCTTGCAAAATGCCGACCAGACTCTTGACGTGAACTGGGGTCCTCTGTCTGATACAATATCCTCCGGAAGCCCAAAAATTTGCCGCAGTGGGTAACCCTTTTAGGGGGATTAAGTGACAATTCGAGAAACGATCCACCACCGTTAATACCGGTGGAAGATCAGTAACGAAGTCAATAGCCAGATGGGACCAGGGGCGCTGGGGAACAGGCAACGGATGTAGCAGGCCCTTGGGTAATTGTCTTGTGTCTTAGCTTGTGCGCACTTAGTACAAGATCTCACAAAGTCTCTCACCTCCACCTGCATATGTGGCCATTAATATGTGCTTTTGAGCAGCTCTAGCGTCCTCCGAACGCCCGTATGCCCTGAATTCAGGGAAGTGTGCACCCACAACATTAAACTCTGGCGAAACTCAGGTAGGACAAAGATCTTACCTTCTGGCCAGTCTCCTCGTGAAGGAGTGCGCACGCTGGCCTCACGGATCTCTTCAGCCAGGTCCCACAATACTGGTGCCACTTCTATGCTCGGGTTAAGAATGCACTTTTCAAAGGTGTCGCGATTAGGCAGGTCGTACCTGCAGGAGAGAGCATCAGCTTTACTGTTCTTTGTCCCTGGTCTGTAAGTGACAGTAAAGTTAAATCGGGTGAAGAAAAATGCCCAGTCAGCCGATGCGCCCTCTTTATATATTCCAAGTTGTGATGGTCAGTTAGGACTGAAAACGGATGTGCACTCCCTTCTAACCAGTGTCGCCTCTCCAACAGCGCCTCCTTAATGACTAATAGCATCTTGTTCCCTACAGCATAATTAGTTTCAGCCGGTGTGAGCTTGCGCAAAAAGTACGCAAAAGAGTGAAGTTTGGGCGGTGAACCCTGCTTTTGGTACAAGACTGCTCCAATACCACAGATGCTAGCATCTACCTCCACCAGGAAAGGAACTGTAGGGTCCGGGTGGGCGAGAGTGGCCGCTACGGTAAACTTATGCATTAATACTTCTAACACCTTAGTGGCCAACTCTGACCAGGCTAATTTGGTGGGCGTACCCTTATGAAGGGTACGCCCACCAAAGGGCTGCGGTGATGCTGAAGTTTCTGACGAAGCGCCGATAAAAGTTAGCGAACCCCAAAAAGCGCTGAAGCTCCTATACTGTCCAGGGTTTGGGCCAGTCTGAACCTGACCCGGTTCCATCGCAACCCCCTTTGTGCTGATGACAACCTAAAAACTTTACCTCTGCCTGATGAAATTCGCACTTTTCAGCTTTCACGAATAAATTATTTGCCAATAATCTCTGCAACACAGTCCTGACGTGGCCCACATGCTGCCTCTCATCCTGTGAATAAATCAGAATATCATCAATATTCGCAATCACACAGATATTGAGGAGGTCTCAAAAAATATCATTAATGAAAGATTGTAAAACCGCCGGGGCATTGCAGAGACCGTAGGGCATGACCAGATACTCATAGTGACCCTTAGGGGTGATGAAGGCAGTCTTCCACTCATCCCCACGGCAAATTCGAATCAGATTATAAGCACTGCGTAGATCCAATTTTGTAAAGATACGCGTCTCACGCAATTGCTCAAGAGCTGATGGCACCCGTGGGCGAGGATAATGGTTCTTTACTGTGAGACTATTTAATCCCCAATAGTCTATACAAGGGCGTATACTTCCATCCTTTT
Source organism: Pseudolaguvia tuberculata (assembly GCA_026260255.1). Taxonomy (NCBI): domain Eukaryota; kingdom Metazoa; phylum Chordata; class Actinopteri; order Siluriformes; family Sisoridae; genus Pseudolaguvia; species Pseudolaguvia tuberculata. Next base: position 4,852 of record JAOTRA010063312.1, on the reverse strand, counting down.
TCTCTATAAAGAAAAATCCTGCTGCGGCTTGCGATGACGAAGGCCGGATGTGCCCCGACTTTAGGGCTTCTTTAATATATTGGTCTAATGCCACCATTTCGGGTCTAGATAGAGGATAAATGCGACTCTTTTGGAGGATTGCATTATCTTGAATGTTGAATGCTGCAGTCTACGTCCCAATGAGGCGGCAACTAAGCTGCCTTCTCTTTGCTAAATACTTCTGCTAGGTCATGATAATAAGTAGAAATTATCTCAGGACACAGTGACATATTTAAGCACGGAATATATTTTTATTAGGTAACTCGTGCAAGCAGAATACAGCACATCTCTGAGACCATTGTATAATTTTTTTTTCTCTCCAAGAAATGACAGGATCGTGTACTGCCAGCCAGGGATAGCCCAAAATAAGAGGAGTTTTAGGGGCTTGTGTTACATAGAAGGATACCTTATCCTTGTGGGTGGAGTCAATTTCAAGAGATAGTAATGCCGTCTTCAACGTAATGGCTCGCCTGATGGGTGTCCGTCTATGGCAGTAACGTGAATAGCTGGAACACACAGTGGGCACAGTGGGCACATGTAAGTCTTTAACCAGCTTTTCATCGATTATGTTTATCGCTGAGCCTGAGTCCACAAGAAAACACACGTGACACATTATTAAACCGCAAGCAAGCTCGGATAGATAAACTTGCTTCCGCATTAACCGAGTAAGTTTGGGCACATTATTTTTGGTTGTGACTTCCGAGTGACAGCCGGACAATTCAAGTAGCTGTGTCCGGGCTCCCCGCAGTATAAACATAAGCAAAGCCGCCTGCGTCACTGCTTTTCTTCAGCAGTCAGCTTGTGTGCTCCGATTTGCATGGGTTTGGGATACGGAAGCTGTTGCGTGGTATTTAGTTCAGGCGCAAAGGGGGGCTGAGGTGAGCGAGACGGGTGATTTCGCATAAGATTTTCGACAGTTCAGCCTGAAGCTCTGCTCTTAACCTTTCCTTAAATAGTACCTTGAACGCGATATCATTCATTCCGCTCTGAGCTCCCAGCGTGCGGAAAATAATAGCGTAGTCAGCGGCCGATTGTCATGAGGCCACATCCAGTCCACCGGCAGGGTGTTCGAATACCTCCCGCAGCTGGTTAATAAAATAATCGCTGGAGTTCCGCAATCTCTCGTCAGTTTCCCACACCGCAGCAGCCTAGTCTGATGCGCATTCTGGGAGTAGGGATATTAAAAAGGCGCACTTCTTACTCTCAGAGGGGAATCTATGAGGCTGTTCGAAGAAAAATATCCGACATTGATGGATGAAGCCACGGCACCTGTCAGGGTCACCGTTTTATTTGTCGGGTGAAGAAGCGAGGTTAGAGGCCATGGGTGCTGGTAGAGGTGGAATGGTAGATGCCGCAAACTATACTTCGTGTTGTACTCCGGAGGACCTCCTGCTTATATAGGGAGCCCACGCCCAATTACCAAAGCCAGGAAACACTCCATCAATATTCAGGCAAAAGCGCCCTCTTCAGTCCTTACACAAAGTATCTGAACACATGGTTGAACAGAATATCTGCAGTCTCCATGGCAGTGGGAAGCTTTCTGAGGGGGAGCAGACAACAAGATTTAGAAAATCTGTCCAGGATGCACGTGTTAACTCATGATACTGGCAGATCAGTCATGAAGTCCACCCCTAGATGGGACTACTGACGATTCGGGATGGGGAGCGTTTGCAGTTTGCTGACTGGTTGGGCTCTTGGGCTCTTTCACATGGCAAACTTCCTGCAGCCCTTGACGTACACTCTTAACTCCTTTGCAATGTTGGGCTACCAAAAGCAGTCAGATAGAAGCGAGAGGGTGATTTTGTCCCTATGGTGGCCAGTGCCTAGAGAGAAGTGAGCAGAGTGAATAATCGTGAGTCATGGGTTCTCAGTACATATTGCTTACCGACAGGGCAGCTCGACGGAGTTGATTGAGGATTATGGAAAGTGGAAGAACAGATACATGCTTAGCCTCAGAGTCCTCCTCCTCGCTGTCCTGATGAGACAGGATGTTGGCAACTTCTTCTTCAGTTCTTCTAAGGCTGCTGGCACTAACGGGAGAGGATAGTTAAAATTCATAGTTAACTTAAGTGCTTGATAGTTTATACAGTGTCTAAGACCTCCAGCCTTCTTACTCATGAAAAAGAAGCTGGTGACAAGAGAGATGGAGGGTCAAATGTGACCCTGCTTGAGGGCCTCTGCTATATACTCCTCCATGGCCTCTGGAATGGATCAATTCTACCTTTAGGCACTGGCTCATCTGGTATAAGGTTTATGGCACACTCCCATAGCTGGTGTGATGGAAAACAGGTCACTCTCTTGGGGCATAACAAATCGTTAAATTGGTGGTACTGTAGAGGGATGTCTACCAACATGTTTTTTATAGCATTCATGGAAACAGTTCTCACCCCATTTTAGCACTTCGCCAGACTTCCAGGAGAAGACCAGGTACAAGGTATGGCGTACAAGCCAAGAGCACCGTCTAAGACCAGGAAATTTATGGTTTCAGTGTGTAGCAAACCCACCTGTAAGGTGACAGGGCCAGCAATGCATGTAACATCTCTTGAGGCTATGGGTGTGCCTGTGATGGTGTGAGTATGGTACCTAGCCTCTGCCGCGGTGGTCACGATTTTGTGAAGGTGGCCGAGGTGCCATGAAACGAAATGAGACGGAGTCGAGGAGGGCTGGAACAGAGATAGACAGGTTCACGTAGAAGACATCAATCATATCAGTTAAAGGTGTCATTTTCTCGAGTACAGATTGTATTTTACCAACCGGGTACGATTATCAGGCTGAGGGCCTTTCTCTGCAGACTTTTTGCATGTTTTCTCTCGCTTGCGTGGGTTTTTGTGTGTGTGTGTGTTTGGGTTGTTCATTTATGTGAGGCCCTGAGGTGGACTGGTGACCTGTCTAGGTGTACCCCTGCCTTTTGTCCAATGTTTGCTGGAATAGGCTACAGCAAACCTCATGTCCTTGGTTTAGTGAATAACGGGTTAGAAGATGAATGAATGAATGAATGAATGAATGAATGAATGAATGAATGAATGAATGAATGAATGGTGTCAAGGAATGTATTACAGAATCAACTACAGGACCACTGAATAGCTGTTTGATATGAGATACTGGATACTTCTCTGTGTATAAGACAGCAATTATGATGTATTAAACGAAAGCGGTAGGTTTAACACGCACTCAATGGCTGTTAAAAAAACTGTTACACACACCACGACACAATACGGTGTAGGAGACGAGTTTCCTGTTTCCAGGATTATACCGCCCCCTCGTGGTGCCTTCTTATAACGGCAACGCTAAAGTTCAATGTGTGTTGATGCAAATTATTTGTTATTATATGTTATTTGAACATTTAAAGACACGTTAGACTTTGTTTTATGTGAATCTCCAGCTCAGCTTATGTCAGTTCCTTTTGTATGAAAAGTGGTACCCACACACACACATGCACACACACACACACGCACGCACGCACGCACGCACGCACACACACACACACACACACACACACATACACACACACACACACACACACACACACAGAGAGAGAGAATGAGCTCAAAAACCATGGCAATGAATCAACATGTGTCCTACTTTACAAAATATGGTAATATATGTAAAATATCAATTTACATATATACGAAAAATGCAAATACTATGATTCTTTAAGTTTAATCAACAGTTTAGTCATTAGTTAAGTTAAGCGAGGAAATGGGGTAGAGGGGTCATGGTGGGGGGGGCGAGAGATAATTAATGATATAGAGTTGAGATGCAGGCCAAATTGTAGCATAGTTATTAAAGTTGAATATTTTTAATGAACACATGGGAAATTATACTGTAATAATATAATAATAAATATATAAATCAGCTGTCTAATCAGTTTCGTTTACATTTTAATCTGTGTAACAGCCACACACACATGTCACAATGCCACAATCATTCATATCATCAACTTACAGGAATATATCATGATGCTTTCGGTTAGGTTGCCATGTTAGCCATTAATCACTCCTTTTTTCCTATCTAAGGCCTGAAAATAATCTAATAATTTCTTCTTTGTCCTTCGGCTGCTCCCGTTAGGGCTCGCCACAGCGGAGCCGTGATCCGCACATTCAACTTGGCGGGGTTTTACGCTGGATGCCCTTCCTAACGCAACCCTCCCATTTAACGAGGCTTGGGACCGGCACTAAGGCTGCACCCCTAATGGCTGGGTATTTATGGCCAATTTAGACTCACCAATCCGCCTAATGTACATGTTTTTAGACAGTGGGACGAAAACGGAGTACCCGGGGGAAACTCCACACAGAAAGACCCCAGACCCGGGAATCGAAGCCGTGACCTTCTTGTTGTGAGGCGAGCGTGCTAACCACTACACCACCGCGCCGCCCAAGCTAATAATTAAATAAATAATAAATAAAGTCTCTTTTAAAGAAGAAAGAGAAGCCCTGAACGTCTCATCAGTTTCAATACAGTTACAATTCGGCAGATGCCGAGGCAGATGCTCTTGTCCAGAGCGACGTACAAACAGGACATATAATTATAACCTGGAACATTTCACTACTGATACAGATACAATCACAAAAAACAGTGTGTGTTTATGTGTCAAGTTTAAGGTGTTTAGTGAACAGCTTTATCTTCAGACTTCTCTTGAAGGCAGTCAGTGACTTTGCTGTTCTGACAAATGTTTTCAATGAATAGACTTTGTCCATCCTTACAGGATGTAGGATATTGTGGGACTGCAGCTGTTCAGCACAAATAGTAAAAGAACACTGCAAAGGAAACACCCAACTACTCAGGATCCCATTTTTATATTCAATACATATAT